>JASANE010030445.1:0-100272 GCA_030248225.1 Trileptium ribeirensis | reverse complement strand
CATTTTGTATCTACTGTCGTGTTTACGTACATTAACAATAACGTTTAATTAATATGCTGTGTACTTCACAACAAATGCACACCGTAAAAAACTGTGTGTCGACTGGCAGTGTATTTATTCTGTTAGTTAATAAATGAATAGTTCAGGAGCTAGTATTTAATATGCTGTGTATTTTATAACAAATGCGCACTGTAAAGAACTGTGCGTTGACTGGCAGTGTATTTATTCTGTGAGTTAATAAGTGAAACGTTCAGGAGCTAGTATTTAATATGCTGTGTATTTCATTACAAATGCGCACTGTAAAGAACTGTGCGTTGACTGGCAGTGTATTTATTCTGTGAGTTAATAAATGAAACGTTCAGGAGCTAGTATTTAATATGCTGTGTATTTTATAACAAATGCGCACTGTAAAGAACTGTGCGTTGACTGGCAGTGTATTTATTCTGTGAGTTAATAAGTGAAACGTTCAGGAGCTAGTATTTAATATGCTGTGTATTTCATAACAAATGCGCACTGTAAAGAACTGTGTGTTGACTGGCAGTGTATTTATTCTGTGAGTTAATAAACGAAACGTTCAGGAGCTAGTAAAATAATTATAAAATTTATACCGCGCTCTTTTCGCACAAGGCAATGCAAAAACGCCAAGTTACCATAAAAATAATAACGAATATAATAGTCAGTTTCTAGGAAATAGAAAGTTTTCAACTTAGACTAATCGGCAGCGCTCAGGGATTGGCTTCGAAGTTCAGATGGCAAATTGTTCCATGCGTATGGTCCAACAAACGCAAAGATTTGGTTTCGAGGCATATCAATTTGCAATATTAGTTCATCAGCCGATCTTGATGTTGTTGAAAAACGGAGAATCTCGGTCAGGTATGTAGGAGCGTTGTCTGCTATTGCGTTGCGGACGATCAAAAGGATCTTGTGTTTGATTCGTTGGTACAGGGGGCAGCCAATGCAGTTGGCGCGGGTTCATTTAAAATAGATTCAAAAGATTCAAAATACAAGTTCATTTAATAACGGATACCTTTAGCAATATAGATATAGGACCTTTCACTTTTGTCAAACTACGCATTAATTGCATTGCACACGCCAGTTGTGATCATGACAGTGTTTAGTAACTACGACTATTGAATGCTGCATAAAATAGGAAAGTGGAGTGCAGCAAATATCTGGGATTAGCTTGATCCATTTTAAACGAAACGTTAATGATGTTAGGGTGATTAATAGCATCGAAAGTAATATTATCAACTTTACAAGGTCTAAAAGCTATAGCATATACTGACTCAAACATTTTGATATGCCACATCGTCTTTAACAATACAGATGAAGGAAAGCTGTATATCTTTCTATCTGAGCTAGAGTTAATGTATTTACTAATTTTGGAATCACACTGAGACTTATAGCTATCTCGTTATTTCTGAAAACGGATGAGGCAACTTGGGATTCTGTTAATTTGACAAACAGAATACTGATACACGTATGCCATTACCAGAAAAAGTATATATGTAAAGTTATGTGTATACAATTGCAATTCAAAAAAGCATGAACTACCAACAAAGGTAAATTTTATATTTAAATAATTACATATATATAAATCAAGTCCTTCAAACTATAGCTTTAACGCTGCTTAGGCTCTTCAATAGTGCTGTGTTAGATTATATATGTGATATATAGTGTGATAGAAATCCTCTGCCGGGTGTTCTATCTAATAAATGGAATATCGAAACTTCGCTGAGTTGCTATAAAACCGCGTTTTCTGAAATAGCCCTAGTTAATTTGAAACAAACCCGACGCGATTTGCATGCTTACTATATATGCCGTGTTCATGTTACATCCTATGCAATGAGGTGCCGTTAAAATGCACAATTATATCGGAACTGCAACTGGATTGACTATGCTTCGCGAAACAATACAGACAAAATACACAGCATCGGATTTGGATTTTGTCGTAACAAATCTCACGTAATTTAGTCATAAATCGGATCAGGTTTTGCGTATTAGCCGTCTATTCCACAAAACCAACCGATAATGAATAAGCATATTCGGATGGTTTTAAAGCCCTTAAGAACATTATCTTGTTGTAAACGAAAACGTCCTTAGCTCAATAGTTTACTTATTGTCACTGCCACCTGGCTGTGACAATGTTTTCACGTTTTCTCAGACTGTGAGTTATATACTTTCGCTTTATGCACTTAATTACCATGGTCTTAACAGAATGTTCCACAAATTCCGATGGAATCCACTAACCAGTTGAAAGCAGCGTGAAGCAAACATCTTGGATTCATTCGATTGCTTTTAAGTTTAGAAAATGAGTCATAATGATTGCCGCCGTTGAAAAAAGGAATAATAAATTTCATCACTGGTCTATATTCGAAACGTGTCAAACTTGATATTATGCAATTTAATTACATGGAAGGGGCAGCAATTGTTTATCCGTCACGAGCACACTTGGCTATCCCATCTTTACACTGCTAGTCAGCGTTCACGAATCTTGATCATTGTCAAGACAGCTTTCCAGACCATAACTATTTTCGAGGTCCACGCGTGGGGCAATAGGCCATACATGCCGGCAGGGGGGTAGGGGGGTGTAACCCCCCCTGAGGTCCGGACCCCCCCTGAGGCCGAAAAGTCCAGGGGGTTTACCCCCCCTGGGGGTGCGCAGCACCTCCCCCCCCGGGGTGCGCAGCACAACACTTGCGCAAATTGTGCCTGCTTGTTGCTAGTGGTGCATATGCAGCTGTAAATTTGTGGAAAGCTTTTTGTTGAAAGGCGTCATTCCCTGAAATAAAAGTTAACCGAAATACTTATTTATATACTAACTAGATTTAGACATTGAATGTCTGCTATGGTCCACGGTGGATTAACCACGAACTCAGCACTAAAATCGCACTGGAACACTCCATCGCTGTAGGAGCCGCACCCGATAGCACAGCAGACAAAAGCCACGGGCGAGCTTTCTTATGCCACAGACCCATACCACATGAAAGTGCTCAATTTTTACTTAGTTGTCATTTCATTTGTTTCTGAATTTGAGAGATTTCCTATATCGATTTAGGCTGAAATCTTCAGCGTCTACTGCTTGAAAATCACGCAAAACATTCTTTATCAACAAAGCTGGGAATATTTTTTTTTATTATATCGCAACGGGAAGCTGCAGCTCTGCGTGCGTATACCACTATGTCGACAAGTTTTGCATATTTCACAAATAACTGTTCAAAAAGCTACCGCGCTGTTTTCATGTTATGAATATCTATTGCCAATTTAAAAAATTACTTTGCTTTCTTTTAATGAAGGTTATTCGTGCTGGAACATATTCTGAATTCTGTTGCTAATCTAGCATGATTTTTCAGCTCTGAAACAGGCATGTATATACAAATAATAGTTTGAAATATACCGGGGAATACAACTTTCAACCAAAAAATTTTCTAACAGATACAGCTAAATCAACAAGTGTCTTTGATTGTCCTAACGAGCGTTCTGGGACCGAATCGGCACCAGTTTAGGCAGAGATAGATTAAAATAACTGAAAGAATTACTGTAGCTCAACAAATACGGTGAAAAAACGTGCGCAATGTGCGCCTTCGGGTTTCTTGCGGTGCATGTAGACAAACTGAACACGTAGGTGAAAAATATACATCCGACGATCAAAAAAAAAGGTCCTCACGAGACCGACCCCCCTAGACAAATTTGGCCGGCCAGGGGGGTTACCCCCCCTGAGATGGCCGCGACCCACGCCCCCCCCCGTGGGGGCCTCTACCCCCCCGGCATGACCGACCGTCGGCATGTATGGCAATAGGCTATTAACCATAAAACGTTTTTCCCACATTGTGTGATGAGAAGCAGGCATGTATCTATAGGTTTTATAGTTTAAAAAGTATACACTGAACCCAGTTTGCAAGATATTGATTGATATGCCGGTTGCGTATATATAAGCACAGAGATTTTCATTTATATTAAGAATTTGCTGCAATTATTCGGCCTATAGGGTCCCCGGCTGCAGCGTCGTTGACATAAAAGGGGTTCATAAACTTTTTGTGCTTACACGATATCGAGCATGAAACGTTTTGATAACGGCTAAACGTACCACATGAACAAGACGCTTCTCTCGCATCGGGCTTATAAACACCTCTTTTGTCGATTTGCCGTTTAAACTGCAAACAATAACTAGTCCAAGAACAAACGTTGACGTTACGATTTAGGTTATGCGCGTTAAATTGACATATGTGTAAAACATTCATTGTCGAACCGGAAACCAAGTCGGAATTTTAGCGCGAAGACATAGTTAAGAACAGCAGAAGTTAGCTTGATTTTAGCCAGACAAATGCTTTCGTCTCCTTATTTCATAGCAAAATTGTGGACATTGATGAAGTTAACAGTATAAAGCCGTTATGTTCGTTATTGCTATACTGTGAACATATGAGAAACATACAAACTATGAACTGCCAAGTCTTAAATTATAATGACGTTTGTAATTTTGGCCCAAAGTCGCTGCTTAGAAAAATTTATTTCCTAGTTTAAATGATTTTAGAATAACAGCAATAATATGATGACGCAGCCTATGTGTGCATGCATTGAAAAAATTTGAACCACACCTTTTGACGTGTCTTGTATGATATTCTCTATGACAACGATTAGAACCAAATCGGTTTTTTCTTATATCAAGGACGAGATAGTACCAATATCTGGTCTTGTTTTGAATTAAACTGTGTACTGTATTGTCACGCCTCGCTAAATAGGAAACATAATGTGTAAATTTATTTGTCAAAATTAAAAAATGAGATATATGCTATATTATTTTACATGATCGAGGTCCACCGTCCCGGGCGGGATAGTCGGCGTGTCGGAGGAGGGTGGTTCCGCCTTCGGCTTAACACGGGGTCAGCTAAACGGCTTGTAGAGGGTGGGTGAGACACCGCCTGCGGCACTGCCAGGGCGACGGGGTTAGAGTACATACAAATATGTGCATGGGAACCGACATCTTAGCACCCTTGAGCGCTTATGCATAATATGATTGTTATTGTAACAAAATTCTGCTTTATTGTCGTAATAAGGTATCTGAATAATTTATATTAATAAAGAATAATTTCACTCAGCAATAACTGGTTTTAGCGCTTTTATCAGACATGTAAGTCTTAATATAGGGATGAGCTACAATAATATGCATTAATGTCAGGCGGAAAACACGGAAAATGTCGCATTTTCAGAATGATCATAGCAGATATAATTTGCAAACAAACAATAAACTAACAACTTAACCAATCGCAGTAATTACCAAGTTGTGCTGATTTTGTGTCTTATAAAGATAACTACCACACGGAATAAATATTTCAAGAACTTCGTACGCCTAATATCAATTTTATACTGCTGTTGTTATTGACTAAAAAATTATTGTTCAAATTTGCAAATTTGCAAAATTGACAATTGGAAGTAACTATTAGCAGCTCATCTATTACAACACAAATGATCACACAAGAACACCATATAGACAATTCATTATACAAAAATTAATGAACATAATATACAGTCCAGCAATCAACTACAATAAGCTAACGAGACGACATCGTATTCTGCTCGCTAGTTTGTCTTGTTCCGAAAGCTAATTACTCCGTTATGAACCTTTCATTTTTACAATCGTAGGAGCATAGATGTGTAGCGAAACGTTGGCTTTGTGTTATCGTTGCCCACAACAACCATTGAAAATAAGAGTCATTTCATGAGATTAAATGTATTATGATAAAAATGCAACCAACCGAGTACAGAACTTTCACTGAGATATAGTGGTGGTCTTCTCTATTATTGCTGTAGCACTGAAAACCAATAAATGCTTCACCCAATTACGAAATGCGTTGATTACTTCTAGTTATGGTCGATTAAGGAACCGCGATTCTCATCAGTATCCTCAATCCTGTGATGCCATATATCACTTGTTTGTTTATTTCACCAGCTGGTCTTCATTAGTAAGAAAGATATATATATAAGCTGTGCTACACCTATTACGTGTAACATCATTTCACAATGTACGCTGCATCATATATGAGACACTATGCGTGAAAAAGGTTAATGTATAGCTACTCAATCCTTTGAGTATAGGTTAGCACATAAAAATTAGGTAGTCAGTCGCTGGACTCTTTCAATACACTTAATACGATATTAATTCTAATTTTCACTACAATATTCTAAAATCGTCCTAACGAAAGTAAAAAACACATTAACGAAAAATGTTTTATGTTTACGTTGAAAGTTACGGTTATGTTATTAACTAGTGTTGCATAGTTAGTCACTAAACGATTTATATGCTCTGAAAATTTATTATCTGACTGTAGCTCACCACTAAGGGCTCGCACTGAGACACACGCGCACAGCCCACCCTTCTAGAAAATATTCTGGATTAGGTTTTTTATAACCTAAATACAATACATTACATTTATAAACTGCCAAAGACATTGCATGTTGGAAGACCAATTATTAACATGTATATCATTTAACATTTGGTTGGTTTTAAGCATGACAACTTACCGATGTTCTTAGGCCACTAAATTTACACCCAATCCAAGTTCATGGACATTTAATCTCCCAATTTCTTAGATTACTAATGCAGACCCCACGTTCCTGGATCGTTGAGTCAGATCAATAGGAACCAAAGATGGTCTGTAACACAGGTCCAGGGCCCTGTGAGCCTGAATTTGTAGTCCAAGAAACTGGAAGATCTGAATTAGTGATCCAGAGCATTGGTGGTATGAACTAGTGGTCCAAGAACTTGGATGCGGCTCTGAGCCAATTGGTGTGCGACCCTTGGGTCTGAATTTAGTGATCCGTGAACATTGGTGATGTGTAAATCAAGGTCCAAGAACATAGGTGGGTGTAGGTCGGTGTTCCAACACATTGGGATGTCTGAAAGTGGTGGTTTAAAAATGGGTGGGGTAGTTATGTTTATCATAACCAAGTAGGTCACAAACCTGGGAGAATCGTTTTCAGGCATTGTCACTGAAATTAATCAAACAAACACAGATTGGTAATTTGAAGGACGATGCGTTCAGTCTAACTAAAACAATGGCACCACTTCTATTGGGGGAACTCAGGGATTCGTCCTACAGCAAAATTTTTGTATATTTGGACTCAGGTCGACGAGCTGAGTTATAGGTACTCATTATGACCATTTTCATAAAAAAATTTTTTTCGATTTTTTGACTCGGCTCTAAGCTCCAATGTACGTTAAAAAATGAAAAAAATTTCCTTCCGAATTTCGACCTAGTAAACCATTCAACGCAGCTCGACGAGGCAAGTGTAAAGGTACCAATTTATACTCAATTAAACGACATAGTGATGAATTATTTTGAAAACACTAAATAAACTTAAATGCACTTACTTTTTATATCTTAAACCCAATACATCTTCCGGATTTTATGAAGTATGGCCCCAAATGCATGAGCACCAAACTGTTGACGCCATACAAATTCAGCCAGCTATCTTTCGAACAATACATCCGGAACACCTCTACGGTCTCGACACTCCGAAACGAGTGCTCCGGTACCAGCATTCGATATCGTGTGCTCCGAAACGAATGAAACCGCTCCTTACATTTTTGATGAAACCGACCATAATCAGAAGAATTTTATCGAGAGGCAGTTTACGATTAAAAAAGAAAGAATTAATACGAATTGAATAATTCTTTTGACAGTTTTCGCTGTCGGAAAACCGCCATTCCAAATTGTCCTGACGCACCTTATCACCCTTCTTAGCTACATAGCAAAGGCTCCCACAGTTATATATTAACATATTACTAATTAGCCCCAGTTTAGCCAAGTATTCAATAGTACTATCATAATTTCTCCCGTTATTCGGCAAACGTCAACAAATTTTACGATTAACTCTCCAATTTCACGTTGCCCGATAACATTTATCTGGTGCAATAAAACATTTATTATTTTTTGATCTACCGGGGGAAACAAATATAATAACTGAAAAAATACTAAATCTTAGGCTTAGGCTGAGACTAAGCATACGCGTGAGACTAAGCCTAAGCCTCAGACTAAGTCTAATCCTGAGACTAAGCTTAGGCCTGAGACTAAGCCTAAGCCTGAGACTAAGCCTAAGCCTGAAACTAATCCTAAGCGTCCGATTTAGCCTACGCCTGAGACCAAGCCTAAGCCTAGCACTACACCTAAGTCTAAACCTAAGCTGTTCTTCTTCTAAACATTCCGCTCCAATGCATCAAACAAATCTAACGAGTTTCAAAATATTCATTTCCAATGTCTGACCCCGTATCTTGCTATCAGGGCAATCTATTGAAATATCCTTAAACTACTGGATAGAATTTTCTATTTTCTATAACATATCTGTATGTGAGCTAAGTCGTTCAATCCAATCAAAAGTCATGGTCAAAACTGAGAAAAACCAAAATCTATATTTTTAAAAAATTTTTGACCCCAGAATTTAGGATCTCCTCTTGAATACATTAAGGAGATAGAGCCCTGAAACATTTCCATTGGAAAGTGCGCAAAAACTGACCCATGGAAGGTAGGTGCGTGGATGATTTTAGGCGCAGCTTTAGGTGTTTTAATGTCAAAAAAGCAAGTTATTGCCCGTTATCAACCCACTAAAAATCCAACAACAATAATAAAGCATCTGAGATATAACTGAAAAGGGACGACCCTGATCTCGAAGAGAGTGGTTTTGGGGGTGAGAGATGATTGGTGGTCCAAACACTATGAAGGCATAGCTGAAAAATGGTGGGTACCTTGCCTGAGTTTTCCCCTGTGGAAGGAGGGCAAAAATATTGGCATAAATAGCAGTGTTTTATGGCGGCCTGAGCTCACCAATAGTCAAAGCTATGTAAATAAAATCGACAGACGATTTAGCAGGACTGTGAGACAGTATCACTTATTGTTAATAATTGAACATAATTAATATTTTAAAAAAATTAGGCTTGGTATCACAAATTACAAGGAAACTGTTCGTTGTCGAAAGCGAAATAAATCACTTGAAAACAACATCAGTTTGATTAGATTAGAGATCAATTTTGTCTTCTCGTCACCAGCCACTCGAAAATAAAGCCAATCTGAAAGAAATGAAATATTTCCCCAAAAAAAATTTATTTACAACAATGCTCGCGAAAAAACAATACGAGAATCAAGCGAATCTTCTATATAACCGTCTTTGGTAGCATTACCCGACCAACGACCCTGTAATCTAATTAATCGGTCGGATAACCCCTTGGCGGCTGCTGACGTTGCAGCTCCGGCCCTAAGACTATGGGTGCCAAACATAGTAGGATCGAGATTGCAGGGACTAACAGCAGATTTAAGAATTTTATTCGCACAATCATAAGAAAGCGGCTTCATGGTTGGACGCAATGACTTAGAAACAGAGTCGTGCTGCAGCGTAAACAAAACATTTAAACCAGAAATGTCAGAACAATGAGCCGATACTACCGCTTTATAACGACGAAATACCATGACCGGACAAACGTCATTGCCAGATGCCGCAATTATGAGAGTATTTCCTTTACGAAGCTGATCGTTTTTACTACTTTTAATAAGAACTTTCAAATGATCCGGAAAAACTGTAACATCGGTAAAATATAAAGACTGTACTTCACTAAACCGCATAAAACCAAGATAACTTAAAAGGAAATAAATCGCAGTTCGCAAATTTGATAAAGTGGCGGAAGGCAAAATATTTTTGCAAACTATGTCGGATACCAACTAAAGCGTCAGAGGCGATTTATTTTTGACGGGTCTTGCTAGTCTTCTTTTAATACCATTAACACATCTAACAAATACCTTATCAGTCGTTAAATTTAAACCTTTACCCATAAAAGAATTAACCCACCCAAAAGCGGCCGCAATTGCACCTACAGAATTTGCCGAAGTTAAAGAATCAGACTTCCGGCATAGGAAAAGTGCCGCACGAAAAGGGTCCACGGGAAAAGGAAAATTGTCACCGTAAACACGGAGCGACCATTGCCTGAGCTGGATACAATACTGAACGTACAGTTTCGTTGAATTGACAGAAATAGAAGCAAGCATGGCATCCACGAATGAATCGCGATCCACAGCATCAATCTGTTCCGAAACCAAAGTCTCATACCAAGAAGAACGACATATAAAAGCTAAAAAACAATAAGATATAAACAGACGCGCATAAGAAGGGGGTAGGGTGGGAGCGAAACGGTACAACAAACTATGAGCTAAACAGACCTGTCAGCAAACAGACACAGCGTAAGTGAATTTACAATCGAATACGTAACCCTATCAGTGTTACCTAATTTGCATAATCATATCCCTTTCTGTAATTAGCTCGTCCGAACTTGTAACTAAGACTTAATACAGTGACATGTTACATAGCATTACATGCACCGACACAACCAGCGCATATGTTCCGTTCGGTAAAGTGAGTTTGACAATATAAAATTTAGTAAAGACATTGGAGCAATACATTTTTATTTACACACACTTGGCCTATATACCAACAAACGCCAAAAAAACGTGCGCATGCGAAACCAACAGTTTAATAATCTACACTTTTCCCAGTAGCAGGGTATGATCTCAGAATGGCTGTACCGACTTGCTCTTATTTTCGTAATAATTGGTGGAATTCGTATATAGGCTATCGAAGTTCTGCTTTTAGGTAGAAAATATTGAAAACTGATTTTCTGACCAAAATCAAGTAATTGTGTTATATGACTAAAACTACAGCAGTGCTTATAACTTTAGACTGTATATATACGATTAAGGTTGATACGTGCGAATAACAAATTCTGGGATGCTACAACAGAATTTCATCCTCACTTTGGAAAGTAACACATGTAATTCGTTCATGTCTATTACATCATTATGGCTGTGAAGATACGTGTGTGTTTTACACTACCAGTCTGCGGAACCCAATTGTTAATGGACAGCACTAGCTTAGATATTGAATACAATATATAAATAAGTTTTTAGAAAAGCTGTCTGTACCATGCAAAGTGGCTACATTGCAGCTGCCCAACAATTCAGTAGGTTAAACTGTCTAAAAATGAAATGACACGGAATAGTGCTTAACTCGAAACATTTACCTTCATAGGAGAAGCGTGGCCAATGAAGGAATAATTCCTGGAACAGAATTGGCAAGACATGCATCTGTGATACCAGTTATTTGCTAAAGAGATATTTTGACAGAGGTCTGCAACAGGCGCCTGTGCAGGCTTTGCTTAGAGTAGTATAATTTTAAGGCGTGCTTGATTTTTTCCTCTTCCAAGCAGTAAGCAAATTTACAGATTGCGCTTAAACGTTTTCTGTCCGCATTAGCGCATATAGCAGCTGGGTTTCTAAAGTATACCAATAACGAGATTAGGCATTTCAAAGCAACATAAAAAGGAAATTGCAGTCTGACAAAAGCGAAAAACAAAGTCCACAATTGAAGAGATTAAGCCTTTCAATACAACATAAGAAGATAATTGCATATTCTGACAGAGCAACTCATGAACAATTGAGAAGATCGCTATATCTTGAATAAGTTCAAACATTCACACTGCTATGTTTCGCTTATGCATTTCAGTGAAAGACTGTGTGTAAGAAACTCATGAGTATATCATCCGTTCAATCAAATCATATACAGCATCACCCGTGGGATGGTGGTGAAATATAACTTACGTTCTACAACAACTTTATGTATTACGAAGCAGCGAGTTTAACGTCCACTTCGCCTCGTGTTGTTTACTCGCTAACAATGGGAAGACCTTTAATGATACGAGCATCAGGATAACACAGATAGGTGGCTAGCGAACGTGTCTGTTGTAAACAGATAATCCCAAGTTCGAATAATGCAGCCCAGAATAGTTTGCTAAATGCTATATGAAATATACCATCTAATTGATACTTCAATGTGACAGCACTTTTATTGGGCAAATTTTTTCTGCGGTATGTTGAAAAAACAACCAAATTTCGGAAAACAAAGAGTAGTTGAAAATTTTCTAGTTCTTGTACAAAATGTTTTATGTTGAAGTAGAATAGTAATTGAGGCGAGTATTTAGGTTTACATTAAGTATTGTTTGCACAGAATCTAAATTTTTTAACATGATTTAATAATTGCATATATTCCTTGCAAAAAATAGTATATATAGCAAAAATGTATTCCCTACTGCAGTTTTGACACAACTCTGAATTGCTATAAAATCTGTTAGTAATCGTTTGAGTTGTTTGAGCAGACTGTTAATTGCAAGAACTCTCTCAAAGCCAAGATAACATTTGGAATTGATTTGACGATATCAAAATGTATAATGTGTTTTCTTACCAATTCAAATTTTCATATTAGTTTCTATCTGGGCGTACAAGTATTATAAGGAAAGCAGTTTGTAAGTAGAGTTGTAACTTATGCTCGATAGATAGGTAATAAATTGACGTTGTTTCAAGCAATAATTACTAGGCTGCATGGTTTGTAAAAATGCACCTACATTTGCTAATTTAAGACATCACCGCGCCGAATAGTTATTGCGAATTGTGTAGTTTTTTATAAGAATTTAGGAATTCGAAAACATTGGCAAATAATGCATTTTAGTTATATTAAAGGATTGAAGGAGAATTAAAATCGGAGCGATAATGGCTCGATAGGGCGCAAGTCGCTTTTAATATGTACAAAATGTCGATATTTTGTTGTATTCAGAAAATTTCTTTCAATCGCTTCTGTTAATGAAATTTTGATAGGAACCAGGTTAATGCTGAACATCTAACGATACCACTTATATGTAGATATATAATTGTCAAGAAACAGGGTTCAGGAACTATGACATTCAAAATTTCGAGGTTATGCGAAATGAAGCTGTCTGTATTTAGCAGCTCTCTAAGTTGGGATCCAGAACTAGACGTCCTGACAATAGTGAATCGGTTTCAAGGCTTAGGTACCTGATTGTCGGCTGTTCGTTGGTAAATCAGTGTCATGTAATGTGATCATATTAACCCGCTCGCTTAGACGATACAGAGCGCATGTTTCTGGAAGCGGTACTAGTTCAAATATACCGATGATAGTGCAGACGAATGCTATCGATCTAACCCGTCGATAGCAAATTCTTACAGCACATGTTTGAGTCAGAATTAATGTGTGCATTTTTCATTATTCATTGCACGAAACCATGTTCGTTGACTAATTATAATGACTTGTACAAAGTGTATTGCAAACATGAACATTATGCGGTCGAGCTATGTATAGTACTCTTAGTTACAAGATATATTAAATATATAAATATGTTTTTAATTCATATGATGCACACAATATATGCTTAAAAATTCATACACATATAACTGGTTGTCGATCGTCATCATACAAAGTTAATTATACTATAGGAACACTGCGTTGTGTTTTCTTCGCAGCAGCACAAAAAAGGATCCTTTCATGCCGCCTTTAATGTTGGACATTGTTTTATTTCAGAACAACAACCAACTGTAAGACCACAGAACAGCTGTTTGCTGTGATTTTAGTTTTTGGACTATTGTTATATCATTTTAATAACACTCTCTGTCTGTCTGTCTGTGGTCACAAAACTTAAACTATAGCTACATCAGCTACGTACTTATGCATGTTTCACGGAAGTGCGTGCACGAATTGCACACCGAAAGATATTGCGGCGACCATATTTTTGAAAACATCATCGCCATGGCATTATGTAATTATTAACAAAGTCCTATCAGTAGCAAAATCTAACATATTGTGGCTACAATGACGTTGGTTTCTATTGCAAAGTAGTAGACCCACCGATTTACTGCTACAGCGAAAGCAAGTTCGCTGTTATTGTAGCAACAATACGTTTGCAATTAATGTTGCAAGAATAGTTATATTCTGTGGCAGAGACAACAATTGGAAACTATTTATATTGCAACGGCAACATATTTATGCTTTCATATTGTTGCATTAATATCGATATTTCACTATTGTGACGTTAAAGTAATAAACAACATTCTCTTATTAATTTGATATGTAAAGTAAGTATAAATCGCCTGGAAATCTGAACAATTGCATGATTTTAAATTGATACGTAGAGCGTGAGATCTGCAAGTTGCATTTAATGTCAACAAAAATCGAAATATTGATGCGTTTGAAGCAATTAATTTAGTTTAGAACTTTCTGTTAAAAACTGTTTTTATACATAGGCAACCTTAAAACTTAAGGGGGTAAAATTCGGCCCATTTTTCTCACGTATTGGCGCAGTCGATTTTCAAGCACAGGGGTGTAGCAAAACAGATCAGTTGAAGAATTTCCCCCAGTAACTAAGGGGGAATTCTTCCACAGAGTACCACGGGAAATTTTTTACACGTAATACTAGAGATAAATATCAACCATGTTGGCCCAAATAACCCTTAGCGGCCGAAATAAAATGCAGACCATGTCGTTCTCGATATACTACTAAACGTAAGCCTTAGCCTAAGCAAGGTCCGTATATGAGAAATACACTAAACCTAAGTCGGGGGGCGCCCGCCCCCGAACCCCCCACTCTAAGCTGTTCGTTTTCCTAACACTATAGCGTACCACCCCTCTGGGTTACTTGGGCCACAGTGTTGGTAATTTAGAGGGAATTGTTCAACTGTGTAGATAGGGGATTCTTCAACTGTGTTAGTAGGCGGAAATTCTTCAACTGATCTGCAAAAACTTACAGCTGATGAGATCATGGAATTAATGCGGCGTTCACGTTATAATGTCCCCAGCGTTTGGAACCTATGTACCCCTCACAGTGTCAGACACACTGTTGACAACAGGGTGTCTTAGACACCCCCATGTTTTTAATAAATTTTTTCAACGGTAGCTAGTTACGCGTATTACCACTTGCCGACAGTATCAGGCACACCGTGTCTTCTGGCAGTTTTGTTGACAGTGTTCGGAATTATTTGAGCAATGTTCATATGGGCTAGATACAAATATCGAGATTTTAGGAAAATCTCCACAGGACAGTTGACAATAAACCGCATTAGCTACAGACGGTGTCTGTTATAGTTAATTCGCGCCAAATTGGTAGCTAAGGGTGTGTACGACACTGTCTAGAAAAAATTTAGTAGCTAAGGGTGTGTCGTACACCCTCGGCATTTGATTTACACTATGGGTGTCACCCTGACTGTCTATACGGTAGGGTCGCTACTACAGGGGGTCAAAAGTTCCAAACAGCGGGGACATTATAACGTGAACGCCGCATAAGATAAGTATATACGACAGTTGCAAGTTAAAAAAGAGCAGCTGTAAATTAAGAGACAGCAATGAAATTACAGGCAAAACATCAGTCATCCGCAGTGACGCCCCTGTCAAAAAAGACAAATAGTTTAACTGTGTAATATATACTATTGTTGACTTCAGTTTTACACTGTTACACTGCTGTTTCGTCATTCTATAAAAGAATAAAATTTTATCAATAGTGCAACATCTATAAAGCCACGAAAGCGAAAATTGAAATATATATTTCACATCTCATATTTGCACTGAATGTTGTTGTCGTTTGACTTGTTTCAATGGGCAAACATCGTAATGAACAGCAATACGGAACAACTGCTGTCGTTTAAAATCAAATACGAAAACCGCGAACGATTACAGTGCTATAGGCGATTATATTATATTAAATGGAATATTCTATAAACGATATATCGTTAAATTGAAGTGGTTACTATATATATCCAAGATATTGGCATCTGTGAATGAAGTATACATGTCGCTCAAGTCTAAATAGGTATAGATTGCATTAAACTTAGCCCATGTTTTTTGCGTGAATTTAAATCGATTTGGAACCGTACTTATCGAGGCGGTTGTATGCTTCGCATTGTTATATTTGCTTCCCCAAAACCGTTGGGCTTCCATTGAGAGAGCCCATTTAGAGTCATGCACGAATATTTCATGTCTTTTCAAAAGTTTTCAGCGAGATTAGAGCCGAAGCTAAGTAGATAAGCTAGTATATGAGTCATATACTAACCATAAATCCGATGGCTGCCATCCCTCGAACCTCCCGCGCTTAGCTGTTCTTTTTCTAACAAAATAATGTCCGACACTAAAGATGGTATGAGCCCCAGTCACCATTTACAGCGACTGACGGCGAACATTTTCCTATCAATGCTACGTTATATTACTACTTCTTCTGTTACACCACGGATTGTGTTCCATCTACTTATAAGACATGCGCATACTGTTTCTCTTTTGAATACATGTGTAATCATACCTGTTATAAATTGTACCCATTATAGTATTATGTTATTGATTATACATACATAATCTTACTATTATGTATTATATAAAATTATTAATACAAATATAATCATCTTTTGGCTTGCTTTGTCGAGCTAAATTATAGTTTATATGATACAAACAAATTTTTCATATTTCGGCTTTTCAGCATGATTAAAAGTAGTTGTAAACTGTAATATTCCATAATTAAAACGTGTATAATACTATGGCACTTAGCTATACCTGTGTGTGAAAAAAGAGGTGATATCATTTTTGCAGATCAGATCATACTGAAAGTGGCACCAATCTCAAACTGGAAGGGGGAACCAATATGAGACTGGAGGGGGCACCATTATTACACTCAGCTAGCATTATATTGGTGCTACGATACCAACTAAAGCTCCTTTTGAAGAAGCAATAACTCAACCGTTATGCGTTTGTGCAATACAAGTCAATATTATTGCATCGGCAATATTTTTCTTTCTGCTATTGATGGTGCAATAAAAGCCAATGTTATTGCAGTAGCAATTTTTTAAGCTTGTGTTATTGATTGCGCTATGTTTGCAATAACATAATGCCATGACAATATTGTTTTCTTACAACATGGTCGCTGCAGTAGCTTTTTTGCAATTGTGCAATTTGTGCACGCACTTCTCTGTGAATGATGCATTACGGCTGTTGAACAGCAAGTGTAACCGATCATCATTATATTTTTACTGACCGATCATCTGATAAGCAAAATGTTGCATTATGTATTATAATACACTGTTTTATAGTAGATGATAATGCAAATTCCCCGAAGTTAATACAATAATTACACAATAGTATAATGACGATCATTTTTGTTGAGGAGACTGTAACACAACAGCGACGACGATTCTGTTGGTGTGGCTTCTCTGTGGCTTTCGGAGTTGTGCCTTGCTTTTCGATGATTCTTCTTCTATGAGCCTTTCGTTCGGTTCATCAACCCGAGCTGCCGCTGCTGCTATTTTGAGTTTGTTCGCTTATTTATTTATTATTGTTAGTAGTGGTAGTAGTTCGATTATGTGGTTTGATGGCGCTTTTTTGTTTATAAATACATAGATTATACACTGGAACCACATCTCCGACCTCAAAGAATCGATGGTTCCTATCAAATTTGGAAAGAAAGATTCTTAATTCCGTCGGGTGTTTTAGTTTTATATAATTCTGACGTTACTTTCTTTTTTAATTTTGATGTTATACCATCAAACATCGTTGACATTCGTGTCTGGCCGCTGGAGACATTAATGTTTGTTGACCACGAAATAAGCTGCTAACTTCTAAAGTCATGATGTATGCAATGTCAAACTGTGCAGCGGTAGCATGCGCTTTGTGAAAAATTTATAATTCTAAAATTGTCAGAGTAATAGATGTGTACTGCAAATAATGTAAAGCGTTTGTTTTTTTGAGTTTCAAAGATGTGTAGATAGAAAATTTGGAACATTGTTTCAGACCAGCTAACTTGTTTTAACATATAATCCTCTAGTTCATGCTTTTTGAGCATATACCTGCCAGCATTACCCAGGTGACATTTATATTTCGCTTTGTATTTCGCTCCTGCAAAACGCTGATCACACAGTAGAGAATTTAGAACAGTGTTTTAAGCGAGCGAACTTGTTTTATGCATATAATGCTCCAATGCGGCCATTTTGAGCTTATATCTGCCAGCATTACCCAAGTGACATTTACATTTCTTTATATTCCCGTTCTATTTCGCCGCTGTAAAACGTTGATTATGCAGTAGACAATTTGGAACAGTGTTTTAAACGAGCGAACTTGTTTTATAAATATAATGCTCTAATACAGCCATTTTGAGCATATTTCTGCCAGCATTACCCTAGTGACATTTTCTTTAGATGCCTGTTGTATTTCGCTCCTAAAAATATTAAACATTACACACTGATTCATGGTAGTCACTGTGGCGTTGCCACGTGGGGATGGTTTTGGAGCCATTCCTTCTTCCTCTTTCTCAACTTAAAAATTTTCTTACTTTCAACAGTCAGAAAGTTCTGTTAACTCAGCTCCCACAATGCATCGGTGCTAAAAGCTAAAATGCATCTAACGCTCCTGAGTATTATTCTTAATATTATCTCAATCAACGGTAGACCAGTGTGGTTCATTTTTCCAATCTGCGATACACGCATTCAATGTCAAAATATGAATGCCGCACATCGCTTTATGTCGGCAAAGCCCATAGAAAAACGCTCTTGTAGATTCTAAGTTCATTTTAAGGCTCGTTTGATAACGTTAACACTTTGACAGTGTATATATTTAAATTTTCAAGATTGATGCTTACTTATATGCAATGTAACATGTCATCCCCACACATCCTCATGATGGGGTAGGGGCTGTTCAGACCCGCCCACTCCCCCCACAAGTGGTTAAATTCCCTACGCAGCCGCTTATTTTTGTTTTCTTTTCAGTGAGCAATACAAACTCTAACTGAACCCAATACAACGAACGTTGAACATACTGTTGTAGATATAATCATGAGAAAGCAGGAGCATCCTAATCGTCAATCTGCTTTCATGACCTGCTCGCGATACAACATACTAGTGGTATTTCCAAGATTTTCAAACTAAAGTAGAACATGTATCAAAATTTGGGCCCTCCTTGGGTTGGGGGGGGGAAATCAGGGAGGGCCCACCATCTTTTCAGGTATAGCCCCCATATTCTCTGGACCCCCAATCATCTCTCAACCCCAAAACCGATCTCTTCGAGATCAGGGTCACCCCTTTTGAGGTATAACCTCCGATATGCTGATTCAACATTCTTTTATTTTCGGATTTTTGGGTGATATGGAGGCTTTTCTGACAATTTTTTCCTAAAGCTTGTCTTTAAGATTCTTGTCCCCTAACCCCCCGGGGGAATTTTTCCCGCTCTTTCCAATGGAAAAGGTTTCAGGGCTCTATCTCTTAAGGGGGCTTCAGCAAGGGGCCCTAATTTCAGCGGTCGGAATTTTTTAAAAAATGTGGATTTTGGTTTTTTTACATTTTTTACCATAACTTTTTATTGGATTGACCGATTTGGCTCAAGTTTGGATAGAAAATAGAAGATCCCATGCGCTATCGAACAGTGTATGGTACGAATCCGTAGGTAGTCAGGGTAACGACATATGGAGCCCGATACTGGCAATGCAAGCGAAAACTGATATTTTTAAATGAAATTCTTATGCGTTTAAATGGATGGATTTTTGGCATTGGTCATATCGTGATTAGGTTTAGTGGGAGAACAGCTTAGTACGGGGGTCCGGGGGGCGGAGCCCCCGGCTTAGGCTTAGGCTTAGTCTAAGGCTCAGGCTTAGTCTAAGACTTAGGCTTAGTCTAAGGCTTAGGCTTAGGCTTAGTCTAAGGCTCAGGCTTAGTCTAAGACTTAGGCTTAGTCTAAGGCTTAGGCTTAGGCTTAGGCATAGTCTAAGGCTTAGGCTTAGTCTAACATTTATATTGCAACGTAAATTATAACAACTTACAATTAAAAAGGATGTTGATCCCGAATTTGGCCCACTACAGCTCCGAGGATGTTGTGGGAGAAACGGCGGCGCCACTGAAACTCGATCAAAGTACGGTGGAACAATGTGTCGGGTATGCCTTGTCGACGCCTCATGAAGTTCTTAAGGGTTCCCCTGAGGCCATCGATGTTCTGGCTGTGGGCATGGACGTTGTCTGAGTTAACGAACTGGCGGTATTGATGATTGAGACCTTGGACATAAGTTTGGTAACTGTCCGTGATGACTCGTGTTCCGGGCCGTATATGTTGCTGAATAAGAGGTATGATGGTCGCAGCGGTACGATTAGCAACCGAAAACAAAAGGCAGTTGCCGGTTTGACGCTCGATCATGCCGACGACCCATCCATGTTTCCTTCTGGGCATGCCGCGGTTATATTTTTGCCGAAAGAGCATGGATTCGTCCACCTCAACATCAAGGCCTGGCCCTCCGAGTACAGTATTTTGGCAGTGTTGATTATCGTAGGCCACAGCAATGTCATAGTAGTTATACCAATTCGTTGATGTGTCTGATGCAATGTTAGCCTGCTGCATAATCCATTCAGTGGGCAAATTGTCGATGTAGGCAAACATTACCAAAAGTGCAGTGAACAAGGAGATGTGTTGGCCGGCAAAGAATGAGTTATGGCGTACAGAGGACTTGTGGCGACATGCTTTGCATCGCCATTCATAATTGTCACCTCGGCCTAAGTCGCCTCGAGCCGCTAGGTACATGGCCTCGCCGCACTCACAGTTCCGGGAATTTGCAATTAAACCCCATTCAGCCGCTAGTTGTATTATGTCGTCATATGTCCGACATTGCTGTACAAATTGGGTGTAGGTCATACAAATGTTATCAACATTGTTCCGTTGAAAAACTCTAATAGGGTTAATAATGTTAAGTCTGTTATTTATTGGGCGTCCGCGGGCAGCCATTACTATATTTAATGTGATTAGTTAATATATTATTGAAATTAGCCTGAAAGTTAAGAAATATATTTTGAATATGGTAACATTTTATATCGTTGAAGTCGTCTAGTGGAGCTCAGTAGTTCGAAAATGGTTTTTTCAGCCATAACTAGCTAAAGAGTGAAAATATGATAAATAAGGCACGGTTGAATTTGTCTCGTCATTCTGCGTGTATCTATGCTACTTATGTCTATTTTGCTCATAAAATTTTTTTCTCGATTTTTCAACGTACCGGGTCCCCTTTAGTACTTAGGGCAAAATTTGAAAAATTTGAAAGTTGTTGGAATATGGTCAAATTTGGTACCGTTGAACTCGCCTCGTCGAGCTGAGTCGAATGGTACCAAAATCATCGCTGTACGACGATTACCTGATTTTCCCCCAACCCAAGGAGTGCCAAAATTTGAGTTAACGTCATAAACATGTTTCCAAAGCATGACGGAATCCGATTGCTAAAATTCGAATGTAGGACTTTGATACAGGCGCCAACTGATTTGGCTAGTTTTTAGACTTTCTCAATCTTTTGTAAAAAATTTAAAATGACAAGAGATTAGGGTGTCAAATTACATCCAGTACATTCCAAAACGGATAGCACACATTGCTCATGGTACATCGATCATGGCTAGTCATACATAGATTGTAAAATATAGTTTTATATGTGTTTTGAGCAGCAATAGTTGCGTTGACTTTTTTATTCGTCCATTAAAAGAGGCGGGCGCTTATATATTGTAATTAATAAGTATACTGCATTATGTTATATACGCTGTGAAATGTTGCGCCGTTTTTGGTAACGTGAGTCACCAACGAAGGTAGAAGTAATTATGGTAAAGAAATATTTTAAATCCTTTCCAGTAATTTGAAACCGGTTCAAAATGCGTCTCTGTTCTACGTGCTAGTACTGGTACTATTTCGGCGTCATAGTCTTTACCAAAACGTGCCATATTTGTCGGTAGCCTCGCTTTCATGGTTATTTACCCTTAGCTTCTTGTGTATTGCAGCACGTTCGGTTATAAGTGGCGGTTTTAATAACAGTGCCCGCGATTAAAATTTGCCCGATCAAAATTTTACATTTTATTAATCAATTCGCTAAGACCACGGTGGATAGAAAATATTAATGCGTAAATAAAATTAACCTGCGCCCGCTGACTATCCTATTTTGTTATTTGGAAAAAAATTGTGTTACCGAACTCTATTAACTCAAGCAAAAATTTGCTGTTTTCTGTTCGCGAACATTAAAATTGTTTGCGAACGAAATTTTATCGCTTTTGAATTACCGAGGGTTGTGTTCGCGAACATATGACAAAATACAGGACACGTCCGTTTATGCCGTCGCATTTCCATTGAATTTGTTCCCGAACAGAGACGAATCCTAAGTGAAAACTAATAATTGTCGTAGATCTGTTATTGGATGATTGCAAATCACTACTTCTGGGCTAGTAATGAATCCAATCCCCTTTCTTACTTGTTCGCTAACAATGGATGTGGATTCGACATCGGGTTTTACAAAATAGGATAGTTAATGGGCGCAGGTTAAGTTTGGTCGCCCATAAATAAACATTAATGCTTTTCTGTTGCATCTAAAATTATAGCTGGATTTTAGTACCTTTGTATTTTGCTCTCTTGCTAGTTAAGAATGCAGAAATCCCTGGTATATACATATTATTAAGTATTCCTAGGCATCATAAATATTGCTGACGCGCCATATATCATCAAAACAAGATATTTAGCAGTCCGGTTCAGTATATTTTCTATTATTTTGACAACACGTAAGGTGAGTTGAGACATATATACGATTAAATAACCCCACAATCAACATTTAAATCGGAAGAGCTTGTTTTACCAAGACAATTCTGCCGCAGCTTGTGATAAATAAAATATTAATTCTACTGAGAAGGTCTTTATACATATATCTGCGACCTAAAACCAGAGAAAAAATATTAATAACCGTTGTATTTCTAGTTCAGTAAGTAGCAAGTGGTGCACCTATATAATATATTATATACCATCCATTCTTTAACTTATATTATGCAGTTACATTTTGACTGGTTTGAGACTGTTTTGATTCTTCCGTGTACAGCTTTTTCTCTAGATTTTCGCAAATTAGCTCAAACCGTCTCAGTTTATACGAGAAGACGATATTGTACTCGGGACCAGGTCGGGCACTGAGTACAGTGTTGCGAGCATTGTGATCTTACGTCTCAGTTTATACCAGAAGACGATACTGTACTCGGGACCATGTCGGGTACCGAGTACAGTGTTGCGAGCATCGTGATCTTCTGTCTCAGTTTATTCGAGAAAACGATACTGTATTCGGGCCCATGTCGGGCACCGAGTACAGTGTTGCGAGCATCGTGATCCTCCATCTAGTTTATACGAGAAGACGACACTGTACTCGGGACCATGTCGGGCACCGAGTACAGTGTTGCGAGCATCGTGATCTTCCGCCTCCGTTTATACGAGGAAACGATACTGTATTCGGGCCCATGTAGGGCACCGAGTACATTGTTGTGAGCATCCTGATCATCCGTCTCTGTTTATACGAGAAGACGATACTGTACTCGGGACCATGTCGGGCACCGAGTACATTGTTGCGAGCATCGTGATCTTCTGTCTCAGTCTATACGAGAAAACGATACTGTATTCGGGCCCATGTCGGGCAGCGAGTACAGTGTTGCGAGCATCGTGATCCTCCGTCTCAGTTTATACGAGAAGACGATACTGTACTCAGGACCATGTCGGGCGCCCAGTACAGTGCTGTGAGCGTCGGGATATTGCGTCTCAGTTTACACAGGAAGACAATAAACTGTTTTTCAAAATATATAATACGCGCGTAGCGCTGCTTCAACACATCCATTATTTCAAAACAAATTATTTCGCAAACTGAAGTAATGATAAGCATTGCTGACATCAGCACGCAACCCACAATCAATTTTGGTTACCACACATCTTCCTCTATACAGAATTTTGAGCTATACAGTATTAAAGCAAAATATTTGCTCAGCGAACGAAGTCAGCAAGCGTATTTTAATATGTGCGCAGATAAATTTTACTGTACCCGCCCACCTGTCCGTCCGTCAGCCTTCCGTCCGTTAATTCGTTTGGGTAGTTTTTGTCTAAATATCGCAGGAACGAACGAAGATATTCGTATGGGATGTTTTGCGCGTGATGTCTGGCCCGTGACCTGGTCGGTATAGGTTTCATCTATGCAACCCACCTATGGGGTATAGCAGGCCCTCTCAAATAAGGGTACGATCGCAATTTTTGTGATCGACTGAAAATGCGTTTTAGTTGTATCCCTTAACGTGGGCCTGGTATCAAAAAATGTTGCATATCTTTTATGTCTACTGTTTTATGTTCATCTGTTATAATTCATGGATAAGATGTACAACGTTGTTGACCAATACTGTTTTGTTAGACTCGCGGATAAGGAGGTCAGAGTACAAAATGAGGTCAAAAAAGAGCCACTTTAATCATCCTATAATATATTTTTGAGGTAATCGTTAAAAAGCATTATGTGGTCACTATAGAGGTTTTCCGGTCGCTGAATGCAATGCAGTGATTCATTTCAACGTATCTGTGAACGGTTTAGATGTTTTGGGATGGTGCTGTATCGTATGGGATCCTCCACCACCCCCGCCCCTCCTTCCAACCCTAACCAATCACCATGAATAATTTTGTTATTTTCAGAGTAATATCATGTTTTGTTCCATCATTGCAACTGTTTATGAGAATGCTGAAAGGATTCATTTGCGTGTATCTGTGATCGATGTATATTTTTGGAATGGTAATATTTTCATGGACCCCTCCCTCACACTAAGCTACATGATTTCGTGATTTTCAATGTTTGTCATATTTTGTTGCATCTGGTATTGCAAAAGTTTTCGAGGATGCTAAAAACGATGAAGTGATTTGTTTTAGTGTATATGTGACTGGTACACTCTTTTTGGAATGCTATTGTATCCCGTGGGACCCATTTTGAGCGATGAGTATTTTCGCGATATTTAACGAAATGTTATAATTTGTTGCATTTGTGGTTATAAAGATTTTCGAGGATACTGAAAACGATAAAGCGATTTATTTGAGTGTATCTGTGAGCGATGTGGATTTTATACAATTTTAACGTATCCCATAATCCATCCTCTTTGAGCACGATTCCGTGATTTTCAACCAAATTGTAGCATTTGTGGTTATAACGTTTTTTGAGGATGCTGAAGAAGATGAGATAATTCATTTGAAGGTATAATACATGAATGTTAAATTATAATCGGAGTGACCCCGACCTAACGTCCCCCAGTCCGCGTGGGGCCGTGGAGAAACCGGGTATGTGTAACCAATATACACTTTTTGACATGATACTGTATGCCGTGTGCCCCAATTTGATATATTAATGATTTTATGAGTTTCAATCATACATGTCGGCGGTCGGTCATGCCAGGGAGGGTAGAGGCCCCCACGGGGGGAGGGTCGCGGCCATCCCAGGGGGGTAACCCCTACCGGCCAAATTTTCCTAGGGGGGTTAGTCGTGAGGACTTTTTTTGGTCCTCGCAGCCACATTTTTCGCGGATGAGTGCAGTTTTTGCAGAAAAAGTATTAAAATACAAACCCTTTTCGAAGCAATAATTCGTTTTGCACTATGGTCCTAGTTCGAAACTCGTCGAGGAGCCGCCAAGCTCCCCTTCGGGGGGGGGGGTGCTGCGCACCCCAGCCCCAGGGCGGTTACCCCCTGGCTTTTCGGCCTCGGGGGGTTGGTCCGGACCTCAGGCGGGGTTACCTCCCTACCTCCCCCTCCCGGCATGTATGGTTTCAATGTAATGCTTTTAATTTGTTAAATCTGTGAATATAAAGGTTTCGACGCTGGCAAAATGATGAGTCCATTCGTGCGAACGTATCTGTGACTACAAACATCTTTTGCTCGCAGTGATATCGCTAGCTACGCAATCGTGGGTTGACCCACCTTCTGGTACTGCATGTCTAGCATCTGCAATATCGAAATTTGTCATGGAGACGGTGAGACAAATTTAAGTATACATCCGTGTTCAATATATCCCAGTTTTGTTTTGATGGATCAAATACAAGAAGCAAGTTCTTGTATTATACATTACGAATATACGAAAATACACAACAGATACAAAACATTTGTCCCTTTCTGATGTCCTCATGCATTCATCTGCAAATACAAATTTTTCTCTATACGCCGTATAACCATCATTTTTGTATAATTTGGCGCAGTTATATTGCCATTGGATTTAGTCTAGGTGATACAAAACATTATGTAATTCGGCAAAAACGGGTTTGACGCCTGCTGGGTTGACAACTTAAGCTTAATATGTACCGACATGATTTCATAAGGTGTACACCACGTCTATCAGCAAAACTTGCTTCGGGATACGATCTTCGCCCATTCTTAGCACGTGTCCGAGCCAGCGAAGTTGTCGTTCCAATATGGTGACAGAAATTGGTTGTTGGTTCGCGAATCTTTCTCGGACAGTTTTATTGCTCACACGGTCGATGAAACGAATCCGAAGACACCTGCGAAGGCATCTATTTTCGAAGACTGAAAGCATGTGAAAGTCACTCTTCAGAATTTGCCACGTCTCGCAGCCATATAACAATAGCGATCGTATCGAGGCATTGTAGATACGAGCTTTAGTTTTTATGGAAATATCACGACGTCGAAACACTCGGCTGTAAAGTTTGTTGAACGCGAACTGTGCTTTCGCGACCCTGCCCTTTATGTCAGATGTCGAGGCACCACGACCGGAAGTTTCACTGCTCAGATAAGTAAAGGTTTCGACAAGCTCTATTGGCTCGCCATTGAGTTTGAGATTTGAGGTACCGCGGTCGCAACACGATAAGATTTTTGTTTTGCCAGCGTTTATCACGAGACCTACAGAAGCGGCAACACGTGCAACGTTGTCGATCATAGTTTGGAGCTCGGGCTCTGTTTCAGTGAATATTGCGATATCGTCAGCAAAATCCAGATCGTATAGAACATGATCCGATGGATGTACTCGAATGCTACCAGGACCGTTGTCCACAGCCTTTTGGAGAACCCAACAGATCAAACAATTGAATAACGAGGGCGATCAAATCGAGCCCTGACGAACACCGGCGGAGATTTCAAATTCGTCGCTGAGGTCGTCGTAGACTCGTACTTTACTTGTCGTTCTTCGATACAGAGTTTCGATCACACGACACAGTTCCAGCAGAAATCCATAAAAATTTTTCAGCACCTCAATCATTGAGATCCGATCAATTGAGTCGAATGCGGCTCGAAAGTCGATAAAACAAACGAACGTTGGCCGGCGATAATCGTGTCGATGCTCCAGTATTAGTCGGAGGGCGAAGAGTTGGTCAGTTCAACCCCGACCACCACGAAAACCGGCTTGGTTCTCACGAAGACGTAGATCAAGCGAAGGTTTTATACGATTGAGGCCGATACGTTCGAGCACTTTGAGCGCTGTTTCCAGTAACGAGATGCCGCGGTAGTTCGAACACAAAGTCTTGTCACCTTTCTTGAACACAGGGATGACAACGGCGGTCTCCCATTCTCTAGGCATCGAATGGGATACCCAGATCTCTATTGCTGATGGATGCCCCTCGAGCCTGGAAACGACCTGTGGGGGGCCTTTCAAAACGTGGTCAAGAGCTATCCAAAAACATCTGGAGCGTTTTGTCCGAGCACCCCAACTTGTGGGCCGGAAGTAGAAGCGTTGGAGAGAAGAGTGTATGGAAGTCGCTATTCACCGTGAGCGTTGGAAGGCACTAACGCTTGATGTCTGCCGTACAATGACACATGCACATTGAGTGCGAAGAGTGTTCAAGTCAAGTCACACCACGTCTGGTATCCTGGACTTATATTCATACATATCAAAAGACAGTAATGTATCAATGAGTGATGTTCCACTGGTATCACCGGGTTGAATTTATTGAGTTGACCCTTAACCCTTTCGCTACCGAGCACGTAATTTTACGGGCATGCAGTTTTCAAAAAACTTGACGGCCCGTAAATTTACGGGCTATCGTAAATTTTAAAGCTATATCAAAATATATGTCCGGCGCACGTGTGAAAACGAAAAGATACATGTGGCGAGTAGTAAAAGTATCACACTCTCACTAATCAATTTTTCCTCTAATCATTTCATGATTGGAGGGAAAAATATGCAAAAACTACCAACACAATTTTTTTGAAAAACGCCAGCCCGTAAATTTACGGGCCCGGCAGCGAACGGGTTAAAGAGCCACGTTACTAATTAATTATAGTTGTTCTACATGCTTCTTAATTTCATGGTTTATACTGGAATAGTAATAATAATTATAACATTTTTGTTTCAAACTTTGTATCAAAATACTGCTCTGCTAATTAAACCCCAACGGCATATTGCGAAGAAAGCGATACAGTTTCCAATTTGGTTCGTTACCAGGTAGGACTGCGTTTATGTTATTTGTTCACGGAAATAAAAAATGTTTTCGCAGTTTCACTTTATTATTGTTACAAGATGTGAGTTATTTATACTACATACGCTGCTCCAGTGCATGGTGTTTTAACGAGGTAAGATTACGGTAAAATGTAAAGTTTGTGGAGAAACCAGGGCGCAACAACGGTAAATGGCAAGGGGGTGTCTACCAACCTTTCCAGCAAGTGAATGACACCATAATCCAACACCGGAAATTTTCCGGTAGCGCCCACCCACACGTTTGAACCAGTGATATCTCAAACCATGGTTTTATGAAAATGATCTTCGTTGTAAATCTGTGTAAAAATTAAAAATAAACTATTCCCATAATTTGTTTGAAATTTTTGGAAACAAAACCTAGTGGATTCTGTAGACTACTGAAATGTGTTGTTCGGATTTTGACAAGTAAACGTAATTTTATATAACATATTGTTACTATTGCAATTTATTCTACATAGAGTTAGTGTAGAACAAAATCAAAAATACACTAAACGACCTTTAATCGATTCAATTTCAAATAATTTTTTGGTCAGAAATAATTTAAACTACAAAGAGGAGTTACGTTGACAGCTCGAGTTATGTTCAACCAGTCATTTTATTGCCTTACTCCACACATCGTATAGTAATTAAGAAATATTTTTTACTCTTGGAAAAAGTCGATCTTCGTTTTCTTCCATTTAGCAAGTCGCTTAAATTATTCAAATAATTAACTTCAAACTTGGTAGACCATAACCTAGAATTTTATCTAAGGAATCAAGACTGTCCTTGCGAGAGCAATATTATAGAAAAAAATTCAAGACAACATTTTACACGCTAGTATAGATAGTGAGTCGGATACAGTTAGCAGAAATCATGTGGTATGAATCTATACAGTTATTTACATGAGTGTTTCATAGCTGCGCTCAGTGTTTCCGCTTGAGGCTTTACATCATTCAATTTTTTAATCAGAAAACATCAGCATTTTTCAGTGCCAATTTTTCTGTCTGTCATCGTTTCCTGAACCACGTGGATCATCACAATGGACTAACAGCCCAAGTTGGTCGGTCATAGGCGAACTTCCTAACTTTCTAAATAGTTTCAACGTGCGTCGGTTCAGGAACTCGAAAATTTACACTGGTTAGGCTGTTCGAAGTTTTGTTTGTAATCTTTACCTTATCTTGATTTCGAGAAAATCTTTGATCATATTTTTGAGGAGATGAGAATACTGCAATGGCTTTGCTCTTCGTATTTTTAGTTTTTTTATTTAAATGTAGTTCCCGTTAAAGGCGCTAGGGGGCATAATCGTGAAAATTTCTTTTTTGTCCCACGCTGTTATTGATAACTCATTTTCGGGCGGTTGTATATCGAAAAAAATTTTGTTCTCTTGCAAAAGTCATAACGATGTGGCCAAGTTTATAACATGTTTTACTTGAACGTGAACAGCTGCAACCTTATCTTCCGGGTAAAATGGCAAAAAACGTTTTTAAGAGTTCTTCCTCTAATGTGACCACGAGGATACCAATGGTTGACAGCTCATATCTCGCCACACAGCCTTCGCATGAAAAAATTGAGATCTGATCGATATCTTACAAATGTATTGGCCACGATTTTTGTGGGACCACTGTGGCCGCTGTGAGCTCGCATATGTTTCGTCGACCCTTTGATAGAAATAGCGATTTTTCAAACTTTATCAACTTTATTGCATGTTTTACCTCACAATGAATCAAGCACAATGGATACCATGGTTTTGCTCTCTAGAGTCCAACTTGACTATATTATAACTTCATGGGGTTTCAAGGGTTTTACAGTCGACGATCAGATTTCCAAAATGTGGTATGTTTTCATTTGTTTACTTTCATATTGCGTGCAGGGCATCTTGTATGGTCTATATAGGTTTTTCTGGAAGCCGAATACAGTTATTTGGTTAACTAAATCCAACGTGCTTTTTTATGGTTTTAAATTGGTTTGGGGTCAATGAACCGGATTTTCAGAATATATTCTGTCTTTAGTTGTTTGATTACGTATTGCGTACAGGGTATCAATTATTGTCTATATATGCTTTTACGGTGGCTGAATAGTATGGCTTGGCTATTCAGGCATACCGTGTGTATCTTTGAGGAAATGGGAATAGTTATCTGTCTTGGTTGCTCGGATTTTTGGTTTTAAAATTTATCTTTTCTTAAGTTCGGGAATAGTGGGTTGATCTTTGGGAAAAATGGAAACGATGCACTGGCAAGGCTGTTGGGATTTTTGTATTTTAATTTTACTTTTCTTAACTTCGGGCGTATTTTTTTTACTTTGAAGAACTATCCGAATGCAGAATTTTCACACTCGAACTGACGGACGTGGTGATGGTATAGCCGCAAATGTGCAGTCAGAGTTTAGATAAGTATTGTCGAAACGAATCTATAATGTAGTCTCGTAATATATTTTCAATTTCAAAATAATTCAATATATGCCGACATTGACGTCTTGTTAGCAAACTTTCGACAAAAAATTTTGTTACACCATAAACTCAAGGTTCGTACACCGAGATTATGCTTCAGTCAAACCTAAAAACAAATCACGATTTACATTATGTGCGATCCAAGAAAATGCAGGAACACGATGGTGACGTTCATGGTCGCCATTTCACAAATAATATCGTAATTTACTGACAGCGTTCACTTGAAACATAATTATTTAATCGCGTTTCCTAGTGGCAACCTTATATACAATTAAGACAACGAAGACATCTGTACTGTTCAGCAGGGTATTTGATGAACGCTTACTGTGAAATTGGAATATGTACGTGTACACAAACTGTATTCGCACATCACGGAGCGCCGGTTCGTGTTGACTAAAATTTTGATTCCATAATACCCATGGAAGAATTGTGAACTAACGTTCTCTGCACGATTCAGTTTGTGATTTTGATAAAAGAGGAACCGTGGCGTATGCACCTACAGTGGACTGAAATTTTGTCAATGCCTATGGGTTCGGAGTATTAAATACGATCGTTTCAAAAGTTTTTTTGCATATGAAACATTCGTGTATTACTTTAACTATTGAAGCATATTGTCGTCTACTGACTTTTATATATATATTTTATTTTCTCTTGTTCAGATTCTTACATTGTATGTGTATGTATGAATATGCTGTGTTACATAACTGTACAGTATGTTATGCGCCTGTGTGACATAATTGCCACAAAAACTAGAAATTAAATCCATATAGCGAAAATTCATAATATACTTGGTCCTCAACTCTATTAGATCACCAAATTATTGAGTCAACGGGTCACTATGTTTAGACCTAGTTCATCTCTGTTTGCACACTCTTCACCACATGTGAACAGAAAGTTATGCGGTATCGCCAATATAACTTATGGGTTGCGAATGAAATTCAAAGTTGCGTTGCATTTTATTAAATCTACATCAATATTAATATTTTTATATATTCTAAATTTTATTCTTCATTGCCAGAATTATCTTTTTCTTCCGTACAACAGTATTTAATTGAACACTAACGCTTTACACCAAACACGATATATTTACAAAGCGTGTGTCTTTCGAGAAATAAGAATGAGACTCGTCCCCAAAGATTTATGTCCGAGGTAACGGTCATGTATGTCGCGAAAAACTTGGTCAATCATGTATGTATAAGAAGAAATACGTCTGGTGACCCCCCAACAAATCTACCAATTTAGGCCATCACTTACGTATAAAAAACATATAGGTCGACACCCAAACACCTGCCAAGTTAGTTAAGCATGTATGAATATAAACTCCTTGCTTACATGCGCACACATAACCGAACAGTGGTTGTCAGACGGTGCTCCGTCATGATCCCAAGTTTATTCCGATGGTACTTTGTCTCGCCCTGCCTCACTAGATATTTTTCGATGGAGCTGCTTGCCGCCACCAGATTTTTATCGCGTTTGCGCCCATAGATATAACCATACTGTCTCCGTTCTTATATAACCTTTCATCAATTGACTAGTTTTCTTGTCTCTACTGATATAATTAAAACGTAAGAAATAATAAGATAAATCCTATTGTATTATGTTATAGGAATACCTTCTTCACATGTGGTGTTTCTCTGTTTGGTTCATTTAGACGTCAGTCAGCAAGCTTTATAGTTTAGGCAGAATTAGTGCTGCAGGTTGTATTTTGCTTCTGGTATACCTACTGAATTCGCTGTGAATGTTTTATGAAATATTTCGCTATAAAGTGAAACGGTTATCACGTTTTGCTTTTTACATAATGCAAGTGAGAAAGAGCCGTATTTTCAAGATCTGGATCGGCTCGGCTTCTCCTCAACTATGCTCCGCTCGGGTGTACTGAGCTCTGATGGACAGATCTTAGATTCTGATTCGGCTCGGCTCTTCATGAACTATGTCCGACTCGGCTCGGCTCTAACGATGGAAAGCCAAGCTCGGATCGCCTCTTACACTCACAATACTAACAAAGATTGCGATTCAAGGGAGGACATAATATACAAACAAACAATGGACCCCAATATATAGTTGCTTTTAGAGCTTTTAAGAGGTGAACCGAAGTTACCTCGCATGTTCTTGCTGTTGGACAATTGTACTGTACATCATCTTTTATAATCATCGATTGTTGTTTTGGGTTATCTAAGAGCCAACTATAGCTTTTCCAGATACACTATGTTCGGCTGGGCTCTCACAGACAAGATCTTAGGCTCTGGCTCGGCTCAGTTCTAGTCTAAATTCTCATCTCTTTTAGATAATAAATTCGAGGACCGTTATTTATGCTTAGAAATTATAGTATATAACTCGGTCTTACATGAAATTTTGTACAAAAATATTATGACCATTAGTGATGCTAACAAAAATGCTTTCTACTGAGTTGCTTTATGACTTTTGGATCACATTCCGAATAATTTTATTTCTAAATATGTTACACATCTTTATTAATCTAAACATAAGGAATTCGCCTTCACTCGGTCTTCAATAGTTAATTAATCCCATGATTATTAATGCCAACAGTGTATAAGGGAAGAGAATGTCACTTCCCAGCACTCTAAAATGTTAACCCATGTGTGATGACACGAGCATTTTCAACCTTACGCCCATCATTTCAGGGGGGTGGAGGTCACCATGCGCACACCTCCAATATTGTAGCAGGGGCAACTCGCCCCTACTCCGCCAGGTTTAAGGGCATATCGGACCCCAGCTTCCCACCTTGCAGGTTTACGGGGTTGCTTGATCCCACTCCGTTTCTAAAAGTAGCGCCTTCAGAAATGAGATGTGTAAGGCTGAAAACGCCTGTGTCATCAAACACTGGTTAACATTAGAGAGCTGGGGAGAGTATGTACTCTTCGTCTTGATAGTAATTGCGCGCATTAATTTATGAGTTTTTATATAGAATTTAGAAAAGTTGTGGTCTTCAGCACTGTTGTGTCAATAAAAAATATTAATTGCTTATTGGATAGCCTTTCTAGTGAATTAATATTCAACCTCAATGTTTAACACTCCCATACACAGAGTTATCTCAAACCGAAAATAATACTATAGCACATAAGTATTCATAGGGCATAGATGCTCATAGGGTGTAGGAGTTATCTATCCTCTGAGCCTCCGACCCCCTCCCCGCCCCAAGTCCGCTGCTACCCCATCCCCCTCCCCAAGGCTACGGCTATCCCCTAATAGGTGATCGATCCCCCACCCCGACCTGCTGACCCTCCTTAAACTTGGCACCTTAAGCATTTATGCATAGGATGATGAAGCGGGTACTATCTTAAACATCGAACCCCCTAAGACGTTTGATGTTGCTTATTTACAATATAGATCCTTCCGGGACCCATGTCTTGAAGATTATAAAATTTTAGCAATTTATTAGCAAATTTTTATGCTAATTTTAAAAAATCCACATTTGAAAAATTTTATCATACCCTGCTGCACCCTCAGCCACGAAACGCTCCTCTTTCCGCCGGAAACACGTAACTCCCTAAGCCAACGGAGGTTGAACACCTATGCTATACCAGCTTCCTTTGGTTGATTTATATTCGATGCAAAAATCTGGCGTCAGAAATGAATAATGTCCTACGATCGACTTATATATTACAAAAACGAGACATACCTACCATCACAACCAAAGTATAGGTAAATTGCTGACTGTACACAAACGACTTTGAGAACAAAATTATAGCGACACACATCGTACTGTCGTCCAATGTATCAGATTACTTTCACTAGAATCGCAGCACAACATTGTATCGTCATCATCATCTACAGCAGTCGTCGTAGTCATACTCGTAGCAAACTCGCGAATTGGTCAGAGCCTTTTTGTGTGAAACACCAGAGCCGACGTGAATGTGTGGTGCGCCTAATGAATCTAAGCATATTTGTATCCCACATCAAAGCTGTATTATGCTGCAACGACAGCCATCCATCCATCGGCTTTGTTTCTTATCATTACTTCTTTTTTGTGTGTATCACAAAAATGAAAAAAAAGATCATTATAATAATTTCAATACGGAACTGTTTTCTCATCCAATACAAGTAATACTATCTTATTCATTTTGTTCTTTATATCTCAAGTGTAAAAATAAAATCAAGCGAGATAGTTTATTTGAATATATACGGAAATATCAATTCTTTGGATTTCCACCGGTACCGCTAAGTATTGTTTGTCTTCGCTTTACCTTTGTGAATAGATGGTCGACAATAAATATATCAGTTCTACACAATGCTTTAAATATAAAATTTGAAATTTTTAGTCCCTACTGACACAACCAATGAGTAAATCCAAATTACCATGCCGAGTGAGCCGATCTAAATACGTAACTACGTATTGGTATATCAGTAATTTCGTAAGTTATTGCTAGATTCATTTGGCCGGTAGTTGCTAGTTGTAGGATTTAGTTGTAGAACCATATTTATACGTTGAGTACTTCTGATCGAATGGCGAAATCTAACCAGTTATCCAGTTCGTTCTAAATAAACACAAATATTTTAAAAAATCGGCTACAATAACAATATAACAGACAAATAACGTAATGCTGCCAATATTTAACTTATTCCGATTATAAATGTGAATTGTACCACGTTAGAATGTGGATAACTTTCTTAGCCGTGAACTTATTTTCATATTGACAGTAATTAATTTTAGTCCTGAAGGAAGGTTATTACTATTCCACAAAGCTTTATGTGAGTTATGCCAAGTGACTTTGTTTGCATCTTTGTCTGTTGTTAGTTCGTCGCTTTATGACAGACTATGAATGATGCAAAAATAGTAATGAACATTGCATTGCCTGTTAATCAACTTTCGGCGCTACAGCGCATAGCCTAAACGTTCACAACCTATATATAGTACTCAAAATAGTTCGGAAGAAATGAAGTTCTTCTTTATAGCATTACACAGTTTGTGTGTAGGAAAAATGGAAAGCCCAGCAGTAAGTCATACGTGGTTTATGGGAGCGGGTAGAGGCAAAAATCCCGAGTTCGAGAAAGTACAACTGACTATTACAAATATCTGTAGATCGAAAAACAAAAGCACCATCATTCGGACAAGCATAATATTGATCTATGTGTTGGTTCACGAACAGCCAACCAAGTGTAGTAGTTGCAATATGAGTAAAACTGTTTTAATTAATTATACAACTATCCAGTCAATCCCATTAAAGTGAATTCATTGCTAGTCTTGTTTTACTCTATAACCAATAAATAGTTGTGTCTACTACCAACATTGACAGATGATAGCGATGATGTGACTCGGGTCTGGGTCTACAAATCGATCCAGTTGTCCAACGCACCAGTCCTAATGTGAATTTGTCCGACAGAGTAGTAAAACGGGTTCCTGACAGTAAAATTATTGGTCAGTCCTTTTAATTATACAAAACATGGAGTATCGTCTTCCTTAAACTTCAAAGACGAAACCACCCTTTTTGAAAATCGTGTTCAATTAGATACTATCCTGGTAATTTTTCATTCATAGAAAAAATATACCGTGCTACTCACGATCTACCTGGTAGTTTCTTGCTCAGATTAACTCACCATTAGATAGAATAATTTTCAGTCGATACTCATTATCTATTTAAATTCAAAAGTGGGATCCCAAACGTAGAACACCAAAGTACGCAACAGATATAATAACAGGTTCGATAAACATTTTATTACAGTTCATATTCATGGCTCGGGCTCAAACGATAACTGTTAGCTTAATTACAAAGCCATGTTGAGATGGTTTTCAAAGTTAGTATCTAAAAATTTTGACATCTACTATGATTTGTCACCTACAGTGCCAAGGTAACCCTAACCCTAGGGCGCATTAAGTACAATGCATGCCATACCGATCTCGATATACTAAGCCTGAACCTTAGCCTTTGCTTACTTAACCTTAGGTTATTATATGAACTATCGGCTAACCCTAAGTCGTGGGGCCGCCGTCCCCCGAAACCACTGCTATAAGCTGTTCTTTTTTCTAACGATATGTCGTAACGCACCTCAGGGATACTTGAAACCGATTACTGGTATAGGGCCAAACCGCTTTTAACGCCAACAACTTCGAATTTCTACAATACAACAACAACCAGATATATTAGTGTGTATACTTTATGTAGTCAAAACGCGTAGTATTCGTAGTCAAAACCGAATATTTCAGCAAAACTTGTACTATTTTCCCTGTTGGTGTCATGCAGCGCTGGAATGGAATGATGCGTTGTCGGTACCACCACAGCCGCTTGATTGCTGCGATGTTACCAATTGCTAGCTGGCTATTTGTCGGTTATTTGTAGTCGAATCCTTGTGCCTAACCATGTTTAGAGCTTAGAATAATTACGTGTTGAAGAACAATTATTTATTGTTATATAATATTCACACAGTAGCACCGCCTAATTCATTACTTCTATCATTACATGATAGTGCTGTACTAATAGGTATAGTGGCAGTATTCGTATACATAAATACAAGGATGTTGCCAGACCATTGAGTATTTTTATGAAATTTTTGTTAAGTGCAGTTTTATTAAGAGTAATACGTAGTTTTGAAGTATTGAGTTTGGCACCGAATGTTCTTACACGTAATTATAAAATATAATTTTTATGTGCTCTATGGAGGTCAGTTAAGTTGAGCACTTATTGAAATTGTTGCTCACTTATTTTTCAAGCATTTCCATGTCTGCATTTCAAACCAAATGAAAATCTCGGCCGTTGCACTCACGACCACGAATAATAACTTTTAGAATGACCTTAGCGGTGCTTAATAACATTCCTCCCATCCGAGTGGTGATGATATTGATTTTGCAGAGTATTGTGCATCGTACTGGAGAGATAATGCAACGATAATTCATGATTGCCTTTTGTATGTTACTGTTGTCATTATTAGTTTTGTTTTTCATCCTGATAGTTATATTCAATCGCCTTTGTATAAATCCAGTTCAAGATACGTACTGAACGGTCTGTTGCTGGTGATAAAACTTTTTAGATGTAACTACGCTTACATTCAAAGCTTAATCAGCATCTCAATGCGGTTCTATAATTTGGCAGCGAGTAATGGTTTGGTTTAACCTAAACGTTCGGGTAAGTAAAACTGCAATTTTGGGATAAACAGTTTCCGATTTGTCTTTAAGTTGCGCATCGTTATTCACCTCTTACACAGCTAAAATTGCTACTCTTCCGTTTCTAATTTTTCAGTAGCATCAAGTACACACGTTTTGCTTATTTTGTACCGTCTATGTTTCCGGTATGACGATTTAGCTAGAAAAATATTTTATTGAAAGCCCGTTAAATGTGAAAACACCAAAGTATTACATGCTGAAGCCGGAAAATTTGAACATATCTGAAGGCCAAAGTTCTCTATTCCACTATCATCATTCTCAGCCTGATTAAATAAACACAAAATATGATTTTTTAAATAAGGATGTAAAATATGGCGGAGAAAATTTTAGTTCTTGAAATGTGAGAATTCTTGGTAAACCATTCCAGTTTATTTAACTGTAACAAATTAAAGATCTCCGGTGCAAACAATAAGTGCTACTGGTTCTAATGATATTGCTTAACAGTAAAATTCTGTCAGCAAAGTAGTCGAAATCGCAGAGTATTACTATTAGTAAAACATGGTGAAATTTAGCCATAGTTTGTCTGTTCTTAGGTTTAGATTTGTTGAAAACAAGTTGCTGTTCCGGAAAATTATGGCTTAAAACTTATAAGCTCTACAATTTCGCGTCTGTGGAATTTTTCATGATCTTGGTGTCAAAATTTGTGTTAATTTTATTACTACATAGCAACCTCAAGGCCTCGAACTGATAAAGTTTTCATAGTTCATGATAATTTAAACAGTGCTCTCATAACAGAAATTTTATTAAAATATGCCAGACGAAAAGGGCAACCACATTTTATTAAAATATGCTACATACTTTACTCTTAGCATTTATCGACAAAAGCACAAAACTAAATATATGAAATCAAGTTACCTGAGTTAAAGATTTCATTGTCCAAGATTCAGCGTGCCATTATCCTTCTAAGTTGCAGTGGCAGCACAATTTTATCACTTTTGGGTGTAAAAAATAGTGTGCTAATTTATGTAAGCCATCCCGTGTACTATTAAACTTTCGTCCAAAAGTTTTTTTATGGATGCATAACGCTGTTTTCGATATGATAAGCCTACGTCAAAACGTTCTCCTAAGGCTAAGCTAAGGTCCTTGTATGAGCCTTACACTAAGGCTAAAGCTTATGTCTGGAGGCGACTGGGCTGCTGCACCCCGGAGCCCTGCACTATGATGTTGTTTTTAGCGCACCTTGCACAGGCCAAACGTTCGATCGATATTCATTGAGTGAGGTTTTAATATCGGCACGCACCTGAGACATCAGTAGCTATTGGTGGCGACATCTAAAGTCTTATTAGTAATGAAGCTATGCCAAGGTAGTATCGGGAGGTTGCAGTGATATATTAAACTTATTCATTGACTGATCGTTTCTCTGGACCTATCAGTTTATGGGTTTTTGAAACTGTCCCATCCTGCCTATAAGCCGTGCGTTGTTGCCAAGCCAAATATCTCACCAATGTAAGTACTAATTTTAATAGGTAAGAATTTCTGTTCACATTTTTTTAAAAGATAAGCATTTTTTCGGCACAAGTTCTCAACACCACAATTTTTAACGGCTCTGGATAACTAACTTGACAGATTTAGAGTTCTGTTACATGGTTGACACCAGAGTTTGTATTGGAGTGGGGGTAGTGACCCTATCGATTCAATAACACTCCAAAACTTATTCAGTATGAATCGTCTCAAGACAGAAGAGGCAATAAATTTCTGTAGGACTAAATTTCATTTAATGTTACGCTACTATGCCGGGATAGTATGGGCCAAGCTTAAAGGAAGTATGACACTAGCTTGAGGCAGTAAGCCAAGCAAATATATATTAATAGTACGTTACATATATTTACAAATTTCAGAAGCTATATCGTCGTTTTGTCACAACACAGAACGGCATGTTTATTCCTGATAGCTTCTGCATCTGTGCCAGTTCCATATTTGTTGGTACATGAATAAATATATATAGCTTCGGTTTCAGTCATTATCATCATTATATTCTCATGATGGTCGGACAAACGATTGTAAATACTATTATACATATATTCGAAAATATTTGCACAAACTGACGCTTTGTATCGATATCTAACGGTTCCCTATGTAGGCGCTGCATCTTGTCGAAACACGCGCAGAGCTGGCGTGTTTGTAGTTATATATTACGTTGCTATTTCTGCAGTTGTTTAATCCGACAAAATATGTATACATTTTTGTTAATGTTAGGTTTAGATTTGGTTATGCCAAATGTGAAATTAGGCATCTTATCCGTCCAGTTGCTGAACTAAAATTACAACGTACCTACAAATACTGTTTTTCGGCAAAGATGTCTGTCAATTTGCATTCGCGACCAGATTTTGTCTTAGTATACCTAACAAACATTATATAAAAAGCCGTGCAAAAATTGAAATTAAAAATTAGGTATTTATTTGCAAATTACCAAAATTAATTATTAACTAGCGTTTGGATGATGTACATTAGACAACTTGTCTAGACATGCTCAAGGTCCGAGGGCCGGGAGGGGGGTTTAGTTTGGCCGGGGTCTGAGCCTGACCGACGGCTCGGTGGGGTTAGCCAGTTGACGGAAAAGGGTCAGCCGGTCGGTGTGTATTGGTTCGATGCCTGGACCAGTGAAAGCAGGTGCGACACCTTAGGTGGGTACTTCGCCAACCACCTATAAGCATGAATGCAACTTGTCGCAGTTCGTAACTGTATGCAGCACAGATATATAACTCAAAAATCGAATGGCGCCCGTTGCTAAATTACTTTTCATTGCATGAAATTGTGAGTGCGATGTCCAAATATTAGCGTCCATGTATATCGCTGTGGATTAATAACAAGCAAACGTTAAACAATACTAATTTGAGTTAACATATTGAAGTGATTCATCCTTCTGATGTTGACCTTATTATGAAAATTATAAATATTATTAATAAAATGTTTTATTAGTATGAATAAAAGAATAGTGAGAAAGAACGGATGGTTCTAAGTATCTTCCCAGCGTCAAGGCATTGCTATATAAGACAACGTTCGGCAAAGAATGATGATTTTTACTTGTTTTCGCCTGTATGATCTATTACTACGTTTTGGAGATGATATATTACTACGTTTTTGGAAGGGTTGTTGTTCTGAGCCGGTCATCATTCATGTGTGGAATCAGCATTTAATTTTTGGTAGTTATACTTCATATTTTTAATGACTTTTCGATTATTTTTAATTATAGGCTTGACTGTTCAAACAGCTAATATTGTTTTCGACTTTGTCACGTTGCGCGTTTGTCAGATTCACTAGAAGCGTTTGTCAGATTCACTAGAAGCGTTACATTTTTGGAGTTCGTACTGGGGACTTCCGTAAAATACAGACTACTGTAACCCAGCCGCACTGGTAACTTCCCTAATATGAAACAACATACTTAGAGTTCTACATCTAAGACTTAGATAGGCTTTATAGCTACACGTTTACCCCGAAAAACACTACACTACTTAGCTACTACAGTTACTACTTACTTAGGGTACTTTACTGCTAACTTAGCGCTCTACTCACTGACACTTTAAGCCGCTTTTCTTGCCCACTCCTTGTCGCGTGTGCCGGAAGTTCGGAAGCTCTCCCGCGCCTACGGAAGCCATAGAACGGAAATCGTTCACACAACACGCCATCGAGTGGACCTCGCTTTTTTATATTCCTTCGAACGGTACTCGTTCTATATCCGTCGAGCGGAACTCGCTTATCAATACTTTGCCTTCAGACAGATGTTGCCTATTTCACAGCGCCCCGGCACCAAGCACCAAGGTCAGCACTAAGTATCAAGTTACTGAGAAAGAACCTCAAAACATTGTGCGCTAAAGTAACACATAACAGCTGCTAATCACATTATAATAGCTCAACCAGGTACTGCCACTACGGCTAAGGATAGGGCTGAAAGTATGTTAAGGGTTCTAGAAAAGCAAAATAATGACATATCACAGTTATTTAAAAATCAAACAAAAACTAATGAGATTGTCGCTACATTACATGAACAAGTCATGGATATAGATAATATCACTTCACCACCGTCGTATCAGGCTGGCTTATCCTTTTTCTATGAAAAACTAGGAGAAGATTTTAAGCAGTAGTATGAAATTTTTGAGCTCATCGGGAATGCAAATAACTGGAATGAAGCTCGGAAACTTAAAGTACTACCTGCTTACTCACGAGGCACTGCACTTGAGTACTATAGGAGTCTACCTAAACCAACTAAGCTATGCGTCACTTATAAGAGAACTATGTAATGCACTGCAAGCACCTGAGGATGAAAAGTTTAAGCATAACGAACTTATGCGTAGAAAACAACTACCTAGCGAAACTGTCACAGACTTCGGTCAAGCTATTAAGGCTCTCGCATGCGGAGCATGGCCTGAGCTAGATGCTAATACCAGAGACTCTTTCGCATGTGACTTTTTCATTGAGGGACTTAGAGTACCACGGCTTAAAAAGTTTCTACTGTCCAAAGAGCCTAAGTCACTTGAAGAAGCCATTAAGTTAGCTGAGGAGGACGAAGCTCAAACCCGGCTACTAACTAATTCTGAAACTTATGTAGGTGCTAAGAGTTCTGATTCCACATTGGAGCTTGACGACATCAAGCAAGCCTCGCTTAAACTCGCCGATAGTTAGGCCACTTTACTATCGCACCTCAATAATAATCAAACTAAGCAAGTTAATTTCGAATCTCAAACTGATTTAATTGGGGCTGTGAATTTCCAAACCAATCGAACTAACGTTCACACCCTTAACTATTTCTTAGAAATCGAGCGACTTCACCGACGGCTAGACGGGTTTTTTCGATCTCAGAACCGTGGTGGTGGTGGTGGTGGTAACAACAGGCGACCGTCCCGTGTTAGAGATTATAGGCGCATGAATTTTAGGAATAGGTCTCCAGCAACTTGGATCGTGCGGTGTGATTTTTGTCGGAGGAATCATCATTGTTACACTTGTCCTCATAAACACGATCGTAACTATGGGGTATATAGCGACTTCCGATACTATGGAGACCGCGGTAGGCAAGATTACGATAACGCAAACATGCGAGACTATCGGGACACCAGGTAGACGAGACTGTAGAGGAGCCAGCATACGAGATTATCGGCGTAGGTCTACTACACCGTCGAGAAAAGCTTCTAGGAAGCGCGAGTGTTCTTCTTCTAGGCAGCGAAGATATGTAAATGGTATTCAAACTACTGAAAAATTAAAAGCTGAGAATGATGCTCTTAAAGATCAATTGGAGAGGCTTAAATAAACTAAGTATCCGTACTTTATTAACTTAATAAAACCAATTTCTCTCCTCGATGCAAGCACATCAATAACTTATCACGCATTTAAACTATGTACTATGTTATCAATGCTACACTTATGGTTTTACCTGCTGATATCCGCTTTCACTAGCTCACCCCTAGCGGGTCCAAGTACTACTCAGCCTAAGTACTACCGGATTTGCGATCGCACAACCAGGGGTCATGCAATAACTTAACCTAAAACCGTGAGTTGCATACCTTCAATCTCGCAGAGAGTTGCGAAACATGAAATTGAACTCTTTGTACCACGAAGCGAACCAGTATTATTTCCAGTATACAAATGTACCTTGTTCACACACAAGGTTTGTACTAATACTGGATTTTTCGGTTCAAAGTGTATCGTATAAGATCAAAAACACTAAGCTCTATAAGCTATCTAAATAGCTATCAAGCAAACAAAGATCATAGGTATCAAAATAGCGCTTTATTTCAAACCACTAAAACTTCATGGTCAACACGGGTAGTCCTTCATGTAAACTATAAATGGTGTAGCTATGGCTACTGTTACACCTCAAATAACTTACTTATACAGCATGGGACTATAGCCACATTCGACGAGAAACTACTAACAACCCATTTAGGGGACATTTCAAGCTGCTACGTCAAACAAACTTGTTGCATAACTAATGAAGCTACTTATGTATGGAAAACTGTACTTAATAAACTATGCTATTGTTATCAGCATAAGTCCAAACATTTAGCCGAAATAACTGATAGGCACATCATAGTCAATGACGTTCAAGGCGCTTTTACTCTAATCAGTACAATTCTCCAAAGTGAGGGTTGCATGACACATAACACCATTTACCTTACTGAAGAAGGAGCTGCAGTTTAGTTCTTGACTACGAAATTACCGCATTAACACAAAGTCAAAATACAATTCTAAACCCTACACCACTATCATATAGTAATATCGGCCCTATCAACTTTAAACTTAATTACTTAGAAAACAAACTTTTAGAGCTAAGAAACCAAATGTTTTTCAGCTGTCTGGTGTGAACTTTGTGCCAGCCAACAGAGACTCCTCCATGTCCTTTAGCAACTGCTAAAAATAGATCCAACTATCGCATTGAGAACATTTTCGCAGCGAGATGACATCTTCGCTAAAATTTCAGGCGAAGCTATACTTATTTTTGAGTGCATAACTGTAAACACAACTAAAGTACACTAGAATCACAAACTAAATAACACAGGTTATGAACATATTCCAGTTTAGCATAAAGTTAAATTTTGGTTTTTAATTCCAAGTACTCAAGACTTAATGCTCACTTCTGAAACAATATCATGTTCGTAAGTGTCACCGAGTATACATAAAGTATGGAAGACCTGGGTAATTGGTAACAATTAAAGCCACCAAACTCATGTACCCGAAACGGCAGTAGATTTGATTTGGACCGATAAATGGCAACCCTTTTCCTTCACGGCTCCAGAACTTATAACTGCTTAGACACCAGAATACACTGAACTTCTGTACCAAACAAGCAACGCTGACACGCGATGGCACCTTGCTAAGGCTAAAGTAGACCGCTTAATTAACTATACAGCCGCACTGTCGTGGGATCCAAATTTACTATACAACGTTTTATACGAGGTACAGGAGAAGGATTAGGTCATGTTATCGAGGGGTATGGTGCCGCAGTAGGCCATATAATAGGCGGCATGGCTAAAGGTGTAACAGATCTGGTTAATGGGTTAATAACTGGTCCTGTACAAGTTTTCATTAATATCGTTGTTATCTTAGCATGTATCTGTGCGGTCCTTGCATTATTTTATTTCGCTTACAGATACAAACTATGTACTCGATCGCACCTACACTCCGAAATAAAACACCGTATTCAGTTGGACCGTTAGAAACTTACAGAAAATCATCAACATCTAAAGCGTACAACTTTGAAAAAACTCAAATGCATAATTTCGAAGAAATGCAACAAAGCGAACCAAATCAATATGGAGACGAGATAATTGAAATATCTTGGCCACCTAAACAAATCGCGGTACTAGATGCTGGTACAATTGTCCTTCCTGTTTCTCTATTTGATAAAGAAACATGGGCCTTATAGAACACAGGCTCTAGTCCATACTATTGTATCTCACCGCACCTTTACAAAACTAAAACGGCCACAACCATCATTACCGGCTGTTCCGGCAAAATTTCTGACGGGGAGGAACTACGGTTTGATGGTCGGTATCACCCCAGACCTCATCGCAACTAGAGCTAAACACTAACACGAAAACGCAGCTAGAACTATGATTAATTAATTTATTTTTTGGTATTATAATTATATTACTTTTGGGTTCTCTCCAATTTTCACTTTCAAGGTATCTCGTCTTTTTGATATACAACACATCTTGCGCTCATTCATTATGGGAATTTCAAGACTTATGGTGTATGCCTACTAAACCAAAACTATATAGTTAGGCATGCAGCCTAAGAAACTATTATCATCTGTAAGTTCCCATTCTAAGAAACCGAGACTCAAATCCAGACTTCTATAGCTGTTATTATTATAACTATAGCCTGAGATTAATGTTCAACAAATCTAACACCATTCTGATTTCCCGCGGGCTTGTTCCGCAAACCTTTTATCCTGACTTAAGTTCCTGCCGTCTAAAAACTCTATTACACACATAGAATAGGGCTACTGCTCTGCTCACTCGAATTCTTGTACTTTTTCTTGTATATTATAATCGTAATAATCGATGTTAAACAGTTTGGGCAACGTCGCATTTGTCACTTGTAGCTCAAATTTATGGCCACATTGAACAAACAAAAGGTCAATATATACTGTTGACGTACAAATGAACAGAGAGCTTCAATGGTTCGTGCAGGTCAACGTTTCTAACACAGTTCCAACATTGCACTCACAAACCACATATTCAGCAACAAAGTCTACGGCATCGATTGTGCAGATTAATTCCACGATGCAAACCTTTTCGCCAACGGCAGTTTTAACATCGTCCTTAAGCGGTAATGCGTCGAATCCAACCGAATTTACTACATCTTTGCAAACTATATCATCAACGATAAGGACGAAGTCAACTACCGCTACTATTACCGTGTCGCCAAAACAAAGATGACGGTACAATCGCAATCTACTGCGTCGCCAGTCATCGACAACATAATACTGAAGCATGCATATCCACGATAAATGCTGAAAACAATTCTACATCAACAGAATCAACTCTATATCCTCTGAGATACTGCTCCTCAAAGGGGTGAGGAATGTGATGGAGCATAAATGTTTGGACTACGTGCTTCATTGTTCTAGCAATGTGTTTCCCATATTTGTTCCGAAAATGATTCAGAGTTTATAAAAATTGGGTAATATATTTGAATATTAACTGATGCGCAAGGTAAGTATGCAGCATGGTTGTGGCTGGTGTGGCTGAATGAGAGCTTACAGTGTTGATACTTGGTTAGTGTTTTAGTTTAACGAATATTTTATATGTTTATATATGCTACGAGTTGCAAACCACAAGTCGGGTATTATACCTAGCCACGCAATGTGTATGTGTGTTACAATATACCGGAAATCTCCACCCTTTGTCTGTAATTAAATACTGGGCAGACTACATTGGTTAATTTACACCAGAGTCACCCTTACGGCATTCAAGGTTCTCCTACGGGGCATCTCAGATCCGCTTTCCTGCATCACACTTATTTAAATGAACGATTTTAGTGCAATTTTCAAAGTTGTTTATAAAGATCTGGGTGAGGCGCCTATCCGAGTCTGAGGCAACCCGTGGGTAGGAAGAGAGCAAAAGAAGACACTAATTTAATTAACGACTCTTATTCCAATGCCTACAGGAGTGATAATATTTTTGTCTCCTTCGTGCAGAAGTAGGAATTTAATGGTCAATACAGCTATTCCGAATAGGGCGCGGTGTTCTATTTTCCTTGAATTAGTGTAGCCTTCGTTCGGATGTACTTGCACTTGCTCACACTTTGCATCACTTCGTTTGTTTGACTTAGAGTTTACGTAGTTAGGGTTTAATATGTAAAACGGTTCTTCTCAAAGAGCTGCATCATAATGAGCTTAGTTATTTTTGTAGGCATAGATTGAACCTTGCTGTTCATACTTTTTGGTAAGATTATCTTTTTAATGACCGAATTCTTGTCATGCAATACAGAAAAATCGACGCCACAAATTGTGACTTATTAGATTCTACGATCGCAAGTGGTGTACGCAAAACACTTGGCTGTGTAGAAACTGTTGCTTGTTTTAAGGAACGTTGCAAAACGAGCAGCATTGCAATCGAATAGAACAGTTAAATAACTTTTAGCAATGTGTGCTGTTCCAGGTTGGTAGCACTGGGCATAAATGGATATGACTAGTCAAATTACGATTAATCTTACTTCATAACCGATTGGTGTATATAACACCGATTGAGCGGAAGTTCAGATTCTTTACATCTGAGATTGGCGATTCAATATCATAAACCGTTTTGTATAATTCTTGATTCTCTGTCAGTTTGTACGCGAAATATTAAACAATCTGGTGGAAAGTGTATTGTGCCTTATTTATTGCTGGTGCTCTTACACCTTCATTTTATGTTTTTGACACATTTCCAACATTTTGTAATATACATACATACATACATACCGAAGGAAGATTATTTCTATGAATAAACAAACCTAAAACAATATTTCAATGCAGTACAATCCCTGACTACTGCTTTTGAACGGTATATCTTGGATATAGGTAGTTGGTTGTTGCTCTATGTTTTTCACACTTTTTATCTTACAAATAGCCTGTGCTTACTTTGTAATTAACAAATGGTGATAATGGTTAGTACTTTTAACAAAATAGGATAAACTATTTAACACTTTAGCGGCCATTACCTTCAAACGAGGACAAGGTGAGTTGTGTACGGCCCAAAATCAAACATAAGGGCATAGCTTTACCGGACAGCTTACTGCATGTGGTTTGGGAGGCGGCAGCTATCGGATTTAGGCTTATTCTTACTATTTGATTGATATAGGGAACTTAGCTTAAGCCAATGCTGATGCTTTGACTCTGTATATCGAAGACGGCACAACCCGCAAATAGCTTACACCCCTCAGCTTGACTTTGGCCGTTTGCCATATATTGTATGCTTTTTTCTTCCTTCTTTTGCGAGGTTCCTTCTGGAACCGAACAGTTACTAAATAGGTCAGTGATTTGCATATGCCATCTTCACCGGCATAGCCCAGGTTCGGTCCCTGCCGCTGGCGTGAGTTTGTCAAACGCTGCACAATATGCGAATTAATTCGGGCGATAACTATTTAAGTTGACTGTAAGATGAGATAATTAAAAACGTTGATCCATTTCTTAAGCATGCACAAACATAAAATAAAAATGTCCCTATCTGTAGGAGTACCAGCGACATTTGTTGTTGTAATTGTGTATAATGAACTGCAATTTTCGAAATTACAATCACGAATATTAAGACTAAATTTCTCGATAATTGGCAAATGGTGTTAAATGATATATGTAATTCATCAAAAGCCACAATGTATTTTGTGCACAGCTATAGTTATATTTTATCACATTAATGGTTATTTATTTCGAAATCCTGAAGTAATTATATAATTGCTAACATATAAAAATAGCAGAAGCAGTATAGCTTAAAATTTGATAGCTTTGGCCAAGTGACTAAAATTTGAAAGACAATAAAGTCTGAATCCACACACACAAAAATTCTTTTACCTCGTTTATAGATAGTTGTTGCGAAAATGTAATGTAGTTATATAATTGCCAACACATAAAAATAGCAGAAGCAGTATAAAATTCGGCTTATAATTTGATCGCCTTGGACAAGTGACTAAAATTTGAAAAACAATAAAGTTTGGATCTACATGCGTGAAAATTCTTTTACCTCATTTTTAGGCAGTTAATTCGAAAATGTAAAGTTGTTATATAATTGCTAACACATAAAAAATAACAGAAGCAGTATAAAATTCTTGTTAAAATTTAAGCACTTTGCCCAGTTTAATAAAATTTGAGACACACAATGCCTGAATCGACACAAACTAAAATTTATTTATCTTAATTACAGTTAGGTATTTCGAAAACGTGACGCAGTTATATAATTGCTAACATGTAAAAATAACATAAGCAGTATAAATATAGGCCTAAAATGTGATCGCCTAAAACGACTAAAATTTGACAGAAAACAAAGTCTGAATCCACAATTAGTCATATTAACCTGTTGCTTATATACGCGAACAATTTTTTACGTTATTCGCGAGGAAATTAAGTAAGCGGAGCTACCCCAAGATGCGATCGGACAACCATTATTCCTGAAAGAATAGTAAATTATAAAAAAGTGCTTACATAAATGTGTAAATGTATCTCATTTTCGCCTTTTATAATTATTGCGAGCTCTTTTAACATCATGTTTGTAACAAAAATTGGAAAACAGACGCCGATTTTGCACTACGTGATTTTAAGCACACAAGGCATCCACATTTTAGGTATAGCATCTTTCAATGGTGAAAACAACGCAGTTTACGGTGAATGTAACATTCATACGCTGTAATCCACCGGGGTGATCTTAAAATGGTTCTTAAAGGTGTAATTTTCTTTAAACATTGAGGTTGAAGTTGGCGCAGAAATGTGCTGTACATTGCCGCAAGTTGCTCTTAATTCATTGCTGCTGTGTTGGTTGTTTTCGAAAACCTTTGATACACGGTAGTCATTGAGTGTCAAGTAGCTTCATGCTATAGCTTTATTTACCCTCACAGTGCTATGAGCAAAAATATCTTTTGGCAACATGTCATTATTAAAAATGATATTTGATAATGCAAGATAATTCTAGAAAGTTTAAACAACAGGATAATAAAATATATTCTGTCCTCGTTTCGCGCGTTATAGTAATATATGTTGAAACTTGACACCCTCGTTCGGACAAGAGAGTTTGTGAAGCAAGTATTTGAGTTTTATAGCTTACGGAATCACGCAAAACTGTCAAGCTTTTTCTTTTTATCGATAACGTAGCCTTAACATGCGTTCGTATATATTGGCAATTGTTGATCCTAAAATGTTTCTAAAACTGTTAAGCGGTAATAAGAATTAAATATCTATGTTGGACTTGTGAGTGCTTAGTAATCGGAAAATTACTCTGTCCAGACTAATTTTGTCATGATTAAAAAGGACACCAACGGCTACATACTTAGTGCGCACGCTAGAAACATTTCCGAGACTGTTAAAGTATAGAAAAGGGTAATTAAAAATGTAGGCATTTATTCATCAAGATTTATCGAACTTGCCTGATAGCTGCCTCCGAATGCATGAGACCAGGCATATATTTCTTTACATAAATAAACACACTCAGCGTCTAGGAATTCCCGACTACCTTAAAAAATTGTTGTGATTTAAGGATAATTGAAAAATGAGAAAGTAAAAAACAACGTGCAAACCTAGAACGAGAATCTTCATACTATGTAATAACTATCACTGTACTAGCCGTCGCAAGATTATAATGCAGAAACGAGTAGAAATTCGTTTGGTCCGTAGGGCCTTTTAGTGCACTAATTTCAAGAAACATATGCAATGTTTGTACAAAACCTACAGCCTTGTAGAAAAGAAGTATAACCCTTTATGCTATTGTGCCGCAAAGGTATACTTTCTAGCTGTACCGTTTACTACCTTTGTCTATGTCCAAACTGAAGTTTCCATCCGAATATATTTCTATTTGCATTATTCAAAGTGTGACATCTATCCATGCATTTATTTCAATTGTTATACTCATGATACCCTAGCCCAAACTTGCGCTTAATCGTACTAGTGCTTATTACGAAACAGAATGCAGGAATTTGAAATCATAATTCTTTAGGTATAGCCTGTTCACCGTGCATTATGAAAAATGTCAAAAAAATTAGGCGGTTGTACTAATGGTTGAAGTTGAAAACATTGAAACTTGGAGATTTTTTAAACATTTTAGTGTAGCAATTACAATTTAGCGGTATCGAGTAAACTATGGCAGTGAAAACGATCAGTTTTAATTTGGCTCTATATTATTGTTAGTGTTACGACGGGTATCCTTATGAACGCCTATTATATACATTAATGTTTTTAGGTTATCTGATGACGTCGCGCAGAACTTAAGGCTTACATTGCCACAGTTAATTTATTATTTTGAAATAGCAGTATTAATAGACTGCTGCGAGAGTATTCCGATTAGAGTATTAATTGTATGCGATATTGTCTTTCGCCTTTTGTCTGACAGTGCAGTGTTAGTACAAGTTGCATTGAACTGTCAGATTATTATAATAAAGGAATGCTTTTGAACACTAAGTGGTATATATTCCAGATTAAGCGCGGCAAACTTAACTCCGCAGTCTCACATTTATCTGACCGCGCATACTGCAAGAACAAAAATTGTTATCACTAGTATGTCTCGTGTTAAAGCTTAAATTATCATCATTACCCTGTGTTCCACAGAACAACAAAAATTTAATCATATTGCACAGCGTTCAAATTCACAACTACATTTTGGTGAGTTTAGGAAAATGCATATCATACTGCCGTAGAGCCAGGCATGCGAATATGCATTTTACGGAACACTTCCTTAGACCGTAATCACATAGAGATTTGTCTCGTAGTTAATTCAGACGCAGTTTTTACACCATTAGAACGCAGTGTACACAAAAATACATGTATTGGACTTAAGCTAATACGTGAGTAAACTTAAGGTGACCCCGCCAACCATCCTATTCTGTCATTACCGATATCGAATCGCAAACCTTGTTACGGAAAACAGGCTTAATTTCATTCGGTTTCTCGCTAACCGAAAATTGGCAAAAGTGCCAGAAATTATACCTTGTGTTCGAACAGAATTTTGGCGATTTCAGTTTGCAAAAATTCTGTTCCCTAATGTATTATTTAAGTTTGGATTATACAGTGTTCGTGAACAAATTTTATGCAAAAGTGACGTCACAATCAAATCAGAAAATTTTCGTTCTCAAACATTTGGGTAATTTTACTTCAATTTTCGCGAACACAAAATGATTAGATTTCAATCGTGAGCGCTCTGTTCGCGAACGGTTTTACGCCAAATTTCAGTTGACCAAAAAAACGTTCCGTAACAAATTTTAACCAAAAATACAAAATAGAATGGTTGCCCGGGTCATTTTAAGTTTAGTCGCGCATGAAACATATGTAGCTGCAGTCTCAGACAGATGAACTAGTTTCAATTTTATTTTTCACAAACTTAATTTAACCCTCTTGTTAATGTTTGCTTAACGAGTATATTTAGTCGCTGCAATAACTCCTATCGAAAGAAAAATTACCTATGCTGTTATTATATGTAAATTTTCAACAAACAATCCAGATTAGTTGGAGTATTTTTGTGACACTTTTCTACACAGAATATTTTTATATTAAACCCTAAGTTCTTTTTTTGTAAAATGCAAGGCAATGATTATGTACCAATTTCATAAGGGATAATTAGCATTTAAAATTTACGGACCATAGATCCCTATTTAGTCCCCTATCCAAGTGTCAGGTAAAGAGAAAATTAAAATAATTATGATGAATTTTATGTCGAGAAGTTTTAATTTGTTCATTATCGCCACTAGAGTGGACACGTTTCTAAAAGGTCATCGATATACATTAATTGCTCTATAATGTACCTAAACATAGATTGATTAGTTTTACTTTCAGGTATTTATATTATCTGATCAAAAATTGTGACCCTCAATTTTTTTACATTATTTGTTAAAGGCAAGTGAACGGTGTGACACCACAGCTGAGAGTTCTGCTAGTGATGACCTGGCTGTGGCATATACAACGATGTATAATGTTGTGAAAAAACATTACAATATTTTAATGAGCTTCGTTCTTCTGTAGTGCCACAACTACAAGGAAATCATGATTGTTGTCCAGAATTCGAAAGGATAGAAATACTTTACTGTAAAACGTCTGATATCTTATTTAAAAGTCGCAAAGCCATTGCATTTCAAGATCTTAGAAAGTGAGGTACCACCTTTCATTTTTGCGACTATGTTATATTATTTTTTTGTTTTCTTGGGATCTTGCTACGACTTTTTTTTTTCGTCGCTCTGCTTTTTAAGAAGCAGTGGCTTTAAATTACTACAAGTAGTTTCTCACAAAATAGGGCAATATTTATTGCAGTATCGGGTGGTTATACTGTACAGAGAAATACAAGGCCTTACTACCTACGCTAGTTGGGAATACGTGTTAGTAATATAACACATTCCGCTGTCGCCTGAGAAAAAATTATTGCAAAGCAGTTACTATTTCATTCCGACGGTCATCAGCAATACAGTGCTGCGACCACATTTTATAATCTTGTAACGATTTCGTAAAAATTGGCACAAATCGGCAAAAAGCGAGGAAAATTTTAACGATAGTAGTTCCGTGCAGGCACGTTTTTAATTATTGGTCGGGAGCACGGCGCAATTGTATTAAAGTTTCGCTCACCGCAGGCGCAAAAGTTTTTTTCAAGACAGTCCGCGGAATTTTTGAATCTGTCGGGGGCAAGCTAAAATAAAACTCACCTGAGGGACGTGCAGGGCCTTGGGGTAGGATGGTTATGCATGGTTTACGGGAGTGGCTGCCAGCAATGTAGATATGTACATAAGTGCTGCATAAACTTTGTTTGTTTGCAAGAGAATTGTCCGCTTTCTGAGCGCATGGTGCACCGAAAATTTTGGGTAATTTGGTAAAATTTGGGAAAATCTGGGCACAGTGAAGGTCATTCCCTCAGCTTAATATCTGGGGGCAGCTCCCGCTGTTTCCGGGTGCCTGAAAGGCAGCGATACTTGGCTTCCCTAGAATTTTTTGGAGAGAAAGGTGGCTGCCACCCGGAGCCGACTCCGTCCACAAATAGCCTGACATCCTAATCGTGACAGCGACGTTCATTATTCAGATACAACGTGTTGATATATTATTTAATGTTTGCTACACAATTTATATTTCTCACGAGCGCGCAAGATTTGAAAAGAGCAGAAACGTGTTGTAAAATTTTGTCTATTATTTGGTGAAAAAATAATTCAAATGTCCATAAATTAATTGCTATAAAAAATTTCACTTGCCTAAAAAGTCGTTCACATGAAAATAAAGTGTCTGAATTAAGTGAGAATACAAATTTAGCATTTATTTTATACCTACCTAAGCGCTTAGTTTGCAAGCTGCATAAAAGATTTACAAAGTCACAGCAACATAGTGTTGGTAGGGCGACTGTATGGCACCTTTGTAGCCAACACGAAACGTTGTAGCAGGCAAGTACTAGTGGAGACCCGCCATGGATATGGAGTGGGGCGGGCACTCTTGCTTCATTCTGATCTGCCCCGCTTTGAGGGTTTAGCGGAGCGGAGAAAAGTCAACGAAACTCCGAATTGTTTGATCGAGCGGTAGATAATTTCAGAGCGTTACGATTTGCTCCACACTCTATTGCACAACGTTCAAGCATTACTCAAGTTTACAAGACTTTGTGACCAGGGAATTTAACTGTCCGGTTTTCACAGAACACGTACAACTTTTAGTAAAAAGCAATAGGCTATCATAGCACAAGATACGCTCTAAACTGTTTTAAATGTTTGTATCTTTCTTTTGAATGTGTTTATAGCTTGGCGTATATGCTGTTACAATAGGAAAGCCAAATGTCACGTCTTGGAACAACCGGTTCATTTCCAAAATGCAATTTAGAATTTTAATATTAACGTTAAATTATGATAATAACGATTGTTGAAATGGCTAATTTGACACCAAACGAACACTGTGGGTTTTGAACAACAGACGAATACCGACAGAATTAGATTCCTCCCATCCACGGCACAGTTTAAACATTATCGTGTGAATAATAAAAACGATGCCGTTAGTATGTGACGATCGTTAGAAACGATGAAACCTTGTGATGAAATAAGAGATTTTAGCAAAAAATATTCGCGGTGCGATAAAGATTATGTGTAAAAATGACCCAAAACCATATATAGCTAGAGATCAAACACAAGGGTGCTGTGTGCATATAGAAACACGGGCGTTTACATGACTTAGCAGGAAGTGGCTGTATGTTTACTGTTATTTGTTTCACTTCTCAATGCATTTTTTCAACATGGGATTTACTGGAAAACCTTGGAGCGCTAAATCACTTTTACATATATTTGTATATATACAAGTATATACATTTTGCCTGTACTTCTTTTGCAAGGTCGGTTTCAACTATAAAAAACACGACGCTACCTATCGCTACATAAATTTCATTGATGCTAATTTTGCTTCTTTGAAAGGACGGAGGAACTACTTTTCAACTTCTGCGTAGTTGTGTTGCAAATTGACATCAAGATAGATTTTGAGCGAACTTTGTGCAAAGAATTGAGAAAATTCTTAACGAACTGTTAACGATAGACGAAACCGTCAGTGTATTGAATTTTTATATAATAAATCATAGCCTGTTGTATGGATGGTTGAACGCTAGATCTGTGGATTACGAAAACTCTAATTGAATGTAGAGTGAAGTGTGTTGCCAAAAGAATATGAATGTAAAATTGTAGTGCGAAGAATTGTATGCCCTTATGCGGCACACTTGGCAGCCGATATTTTTGCTTTGCACAATTCTGCAATAATATTGCAATTAATTTAAATTTACAAGTCTTTCTGAAGGTGTTATAGTTACGTAACGTGTAACAAGAGCGACCGTATCATAACTAACTGTACAAATCTTTACCATTTTTAATGGGTCCGCTTCTTCGACATGGTTTACCAAATTGCACAAGTTTATTATAGCTGAAACAAATAGTGTGGATGTATTTATTTTATTTGTGGTTTAGATAGACAAGTTGTCGCACTAAACAAATTAAATATTCATAGAAACGACGATTCATTCTACTTTAAAGTCGACTGAATGACGTTTGCAGACTTTTATTTCGGATGTCTATCTACAGCTGCTTTATTTCAGCATAAAACTTTCGCCCGAATGTCAGAAACTCACTATCGATATATGTTGTGATGGAAGAGCAATACACAAATTGTGGTTTTTCTGATTAATTTTTGTTTCAGTTTTTGTTTTTGAATGAAATATTTTTCATACAGACTATTATAACTCATATAACATATTTTGTGTCGTCTGTATAAAAATCACTATCGGTCATGTCAACTACGGAAAGGGAAAGTCTGTGCTTAAAATGTAGTAAATTGTAAAAAGCAAAAGACTTACGCACCATATAAATGTAAAATAACAAATGTGCACGGTTCAGCACATGTACAAATGTTAACAGATTAACTACAACTACACAATATTACAAACTAAGACAAGACACAAAACAGCATACAAATAGAAATAGGAAAATACCCTTAAATGAAATTAGGACAGTAGCATGATATTGTTGCATACTTTTGAAATTTACTACCTTAAATAACTTTTTACAATTTTATACTCTAGGGAACAGCTGTGGATCTAGCTTGCTGGAAAGGCTACGTGGACATCTAAAGTTGTTCACTTATTAGCGGCGACACCTAGGCAATTTTCATTCCACTTGAGGCACGAAGGGAGAGATTTTGGTCTCTGTCCTAGACTCAACCACTACGCTTGGGAAGTACGTGAATTCGAATATAAAAGATTTCCTTGCACGCCATTTGAGTATGACATGCGCTTAGAGTTCACTCCTTTGGCCCCCAAAAATTTCTATGTCTTTAGCCTAAAGTGGTGGGGGACGTTATATCTGCCCTTTCTTTCTTTGCGACTTCCAATTTAACAATTCTGTGGCGTAGCAGTTAAAAATATTGGTGTACCGCTAAATGAGATAACTTGTCCTATCTTTTTCTTATTTGAACATATTTAGAGAATTTTGTCGATAAAAACAAGGTGACTAAACATTATCTGACATATTATAACCTTTTGACCACATGTATAAAGTTAAATCCTTATTCTTTAGCGAAGCTACGATATAAGAATAGATGCCTGAGTAAACTTAAGCCGCGCGCCCTACCATCCCCTTTTATACACTATGTACAAAACGCTGTTAGCGAACAAAAAATTCATGTCAATAGCCAATTCCAAATTCAAAAATTTCCGTTCGCGTACGCAGAGCGACTGGTTGCAACACGGTGTAATTTCTGTTCGCTAACACAATGCACCTATTTCTAATGTGGCCACAAATTCGTTTCACAACGCAAAATGGGGCAACAAGCATTCCGCATTTTTCGTTACGCTAACACATTTCGTTTTATTATTTATAATACGTGTAGCTCCCGAACTTAACACGTGATATGCAGGTTTTAAAATATTAAATAATATAATAAAATAAAAATTTTCCAGTTCAAATGACAAACAGACATAAATCTGTTATTTAGTGTTTTGTTAAGTAACTGTTAATAGAGCAATTTTCTGTTACTTAACGTTTTGGACGCGTTTCCCAAAACCCGAATTTTATTTTCTGTGTTAAGTTGACGGATGGCTGGTACGCCGAACAAGCGATCGCCAATCGCTAATGACAAAAGGTAGGGTACGCACCATAAGTTTACTCATGCAAGATATCTCATTTGGAACCTGTCAACACTGTGTCACAGTTCGGTATCTATATTCTGCATAACATTTAGTTCTGGCCTTGCATATATTACATATATTACATATATATACATATACGTACGCAGATGGATAATAATGATAAGATCACTCGTAAAAAGATCGATCATGAAAATTTTGTATAAGAGTATGTCAATCGGTCATATTCAAGTACATTTTCTTATACGATGATTTGGTGTTTTTGGCTTAACCTTCCGCTCCCAGGGATACCATGGGGTACACTTCCAAGGTTCTTGGAGTAGTATCGGCTACCTGTGGGAGGTTGCAACTAATTGGTCGTCAATAACGAATAACAGTGCAGCAGTATTAGGACCAATCGGTGATTGATACTCTTGCTCTCCGCTATGGATTCTGCTTTCATCATGAACTCTTGCTCACGCTAATTACCGTATGAGGTACATGACGGCAACTTCCGATGTATTCGTTACACTGCTAAACGCGAGTGATACATGTGCTGTTGTACTGCTATAATCTTGATTTCTCTTATTTGCAAGAACAATGAAATAAGATCACCACAAAACAGTATACCAAAAATTCTTAACTGACTTTCAACAAATAGTTGCAATAAATTTACTGCAACTTATGTATGTATGAATGAAGACAGGGCCCTCAATGGTCAACACACATATAGCTTGTGTCTGCGTTGAAATGCGAGTTGGAAAAATAAAGACGGTCAATAATGCATGCTAAGCAGAGCAATGCAGAGATTTCATGCGTCATTTGATATATTCACAGCATAGCATCTCACATTATTAATTAAAATGCTATCGTCACCAGAATTTTTTAGAAAAACTTTATTGGTCAAAATTTAGATCATTTATAAAAAATTCTGGTCAAATCTAAGGATCGTTAGCGATTTCTGACAAAGGCTTAATTGTTCATTTAGGGAAATTTAGGTTTTGGTACGGTAGGGTATGTCTCGAACAATGGTTCGTCTCCACTGCCCCTTTGAAGTGCCCTGTAACTGCAGGCTACGTTCGACTGTTTTGCCGTCACCGAATTTGCAAATTGTTTACAGCCTAATTACACTTCTGCTTCCCGCCTGTATTTGAATGCCGTACAAGTGGCCGTTTTCGCTTATCTATGCCTCCTAGTAGAAAACCGACTAATTCTTTGTGCTGATGCGGGGAACCCGAGTCAGGTGCCATGGTCAAATGTGAAATCTGTTCGACTTATATTCATTACCATTGTCTTGGTTTGACTCTTGCCCAGCTAGGTGAAGTGATCACAGATAAACCTGCCGCATATCTGTGCAAAATTTGTGTCCCGAAGGCTTCTGAAGAATCGAAACGACAACTTGCCGCAAAATCGAAATCAGGAACTGTGTTTGGGTACCGGGAACCGGCGTGTCGCTCAACCGTCGCACCGGGAATTGGAATTTCTGAGGAAGCCCTGGCTGCTATTACCGCGATTTGCGTGAAAGCTGCTACTGCGCCTGCGGAGGAGGTCATCAACGAACTGTTGCAACGCAGGGAAAAGCGCAACAACCTGGTCATTGTGGGGTGGCCTGAGAAAGAAAGCAATGAAAACGCACAAAGAGAAGCCGATGCTGCAAAGATACAGTCCTATTTTGACGACCTGGACATTCCATTCTCCTCGGTAGAATCTGTGTTTCGTGATGGCCGGAAGGATCCCGAAAAAGTGAAGAGCCGGATTATAAAGGTGTGCTTCCGTGACCGGCATGTCAACGAGCGGAGAGATTTCCTGTTTAACGCTTCAAAGAAAATGAAAGAGGATGCCGACTTTAATAACTGCAGATTCAAGCCTTTCGTGAGAGAAGATCGGATGAAAAAGCAGCGGGATTTACACCAGAAATTGGTCCACGAGCTGAAACCACGGCGCGACAAAGGCGAGGCCGATTTGAATATCAGGGCGATGAAATTGTGAAAATCAAGTCGAAAAACTGAATTCTGCCGAGCATTTTTCAATGGTGGATTTTGTGTTCTTTAACTCTCAAATGGGTAACAAATTAGTTGATTTGCAATATTTTTGTGTGAATATTCTCGCTCAATTTTTGCAATTACTGCAACGTGGTTTAGATTTTCCATACCAGATTCTATAATTTCGTTTGCTAATCCTACTCACAATATTGTTAGGGCCGATGACAGTTGGCGTCGAGGGCCGGGTGGGGGTGTGTTGTTTCTCATTCCTAATTTTTTGAAGCTAAATATTCTTAATATTGAAAGTTCAATTTATTTCGAATCAATCTGGATAGAAATTTATAATTCGATGGGTTTTCCAGTTAACCTGCGTCTGGGATTGTACTATCGAACACCGAGTGCTGACTTGGTTCTTTCAACAGATGAAATTTGTTCACGTATCGAAAGATATGCATTTAGCAATTGTGTTATATTGGGTGACTTCAATTATCCTAACTTGACTTGGATTAACGATTTGGTCAACTGCCGACCATCGGAGATAAAATTTTTCGAAGTTGTTTCAGAATTGGGGTTAGATCAGCACGTTTTTGAGCCTACAAACGATTATGGTAATATTCTTGATTTGATACTGTCATCCGAGCCTAATATAATCAGTTCTATTCGCCATCATGCTCCCTTTTGTCATTCAAACCACTATTTATTGACAGGGTGTATCAATTTTTTCCACCTGAGCGTTCAATATACTTAAACGAAATGTAACTTCCGTAAGGCGAATTACGGTGCCATCATTGACATTTTGTCGGGGCAAGATTGGCCTAAAATTTTTTCTTCTATTTCTGATATAGAAAATTCGGTCGACAGGTTCAATACTGTTTTGTATGAACGCATTGACGCTTACGTACCGTGAAGCGCCCCACGACGTACCCCTTCGGTTATCAATTGGTCACGCCGCACGCGTAGGTCATTTGAAAGGCAACGTAAGCTTCATTGTAAATTCAAAGCGCACCGGTCTGTTGAAAATCGGAATGATTGGCTCAATGCGTGTAAGGTATCACGGATAAATAGGCGTTCAGACGTGTTTCGTTACGAAAATTCGATTCTAGAAGCAAATAGCTTAGGTAGTTTCTGGAGCTTCATACGGTCAAAAATGTCATGTAAAGTCGATATTCCATGTCTCAAAATACACGATCTGATTTTGGCTTCTGATCACGAAAAGCCAGAAGCTTTCAATGACTATTTCGCTTCTGTGTGTGTATCTGACACAGCTACGCAATTTTCTGACAGCACTGCCCAAGTCATACCCCCTTATCCTACTTTATCTCAAGTTGACTTCGATCCCCAGACAGTGTTGCGTGAACTAAAAGAGGTAAAAAGCAAATATAGTTGTGGTTTTGACCAAATACCTCAATTCTTTCTCAAAAAGTTATCTCCTGTGATTGCTGAACCGCTTTCGTTCATATTCAAACAGTCATTCTTGACTGAAACTGTGCCCTCGTCTTGGAAGTTGTCTAAAATTAGCCCTGTGTTCAAAAAAGGTGATAGAAGCTCTGTTAAAAACTAAAGGCCTATCAGCCTTTTGTGTGCCACCAGCAAAATTAAGGAATCAATTATTGCCAAAAAAATTCGAGAATTTCTTCAAATGAATAACATAATCTCTCCTAATCAACATGGCTTCCTCGCTGTTCATTCAACTACGTCGCAGTTGCTTTTGTGCATGAATGACTGGACTATGTACCTTGACAGTCATAAATCGTTCGATATAATTTATACAGACATCGCGAAGGCCTTCGATGTTGTCTCACACCGCAAGCTTTTGGGTAAGCTATACTCCATCGGAATACGCGGCCAATTACTCGAGTGGATGAAAGTTATCTTACAGGAAGGTCTCAGTATGTGTCATTGAACGGCGAAAATTCTAGTCGACGCACAGTTTTGTCGGGAGTTCCTCAGGGTAGTGTTTTGGGACCACTTTTGTTTCTTGTCTACATAAATGACATCGAGTTAGTATTCAGGTATGCTAAAATTAAAATTTTCGCCGATGATTGTAAATTTTGGCTTTGCTTCGCTGAGCCAGCAGACCCGACTTTGCCTCAGTCAGATATCAATAGAGTTTTTAATTGGGCTGCATCTATGCAATTGAAGCTTGACCCAGAAAAATGCTGTGTTATTCATTTGGGTTGTCATAACCCTCATTTCGGTTACAGCATAAACGGAGTTCCATTGGACTCAAAAAATTTGGTCAAAGATCTTGATATTTTGATTCATTCTGAACTTAAATTCCATTCGCACTGCGTGAGCATTGCTGCTTCCGCTTACAAACCGTTAAATTAATTTTGCGTTGTTTTCAGAATAGAAATCCATCATTTCTCCTCCGTTTGTTCACGACATATATACGTCCATTGCTTGAGAGTAGCCCTGAAGTCTGGTCGCCATATCTGCTTTCAGATATCGACATAATTGAAAATGTACAACGACGTTTCACTAAGCGAATTCCAGTAATGCGTAACCTAACATACGTTCAACGTTTGGAAAGGCTAAGCTTACAAAGTTTAGAAGAGACGTATCATTCGTGATATGGTCTATGTCTATAAAATTTTACATAACTTAACGGAAATTCCATCTCAGCACTTTTTCAACGTCTTGGCAGATAGTACCACTCGTGGTCACAGTTGGAAAATTTTTCAGCAGCGATCCAACTTGAACTGTACAAAAAAAATTTTATTAACAGATGCCCGAAAATTTGGAATGCATTGTCTAACCATATCGTGAATTCACCCAATCTAACTATTTTCAAAAATCGTATCGCTCAGCATAATTTTCGACCTTACTTAAAGGGTGTACGCTAGTTGGGAATACGTGTTAGTAATATAACACGTTCCGCTGTCGCCCGAGAAAAAATTTTTGCAAAGCAGTTACTATTTCATTCCGACGGTCCTCAGCAAAACAGTGCTACGACCGTATTATATAATGTTCTACTGCTACGACCATATTATATAATGTTCTAACGACTCTTTAAATTTTGACTTGTTATGTCCAAAGAGCATTGCTGCAAGCTTAGCTGCTATAAATTAAGCTACAATAATATAAATTCAGAGGTGTTGCTGTGACTGGGTATTGGCGAGTCTACGTTTTGAAATTGACTCAATATATTACACTACAATTTTCAAATTTCAGTTGAAATTTCAACGTACATAATATATTATATTTTGTAGTGTTCCGATTCGATCCTACTCGCCGAGTTTGTCATAGACTACGCATCGCATATTAACCGTATACAGAAAGGTTAACATTATTTAATCTGGAAAACCTCAAGCTAAGACGATTTCATAGGGACTTAATAATGGTACAAAATGCTGCATGGGTTAGTTAATTTGTAGTTCGACGAATTTTTCAAGTTGTCACCTAACAATAATCTTCGTGGTCACTGCTGTAAATTAGTAAAAATTTCGAAGATATGTTATGAAACATTTTTCAAAGTACTTATACTAGATGATATAATCTTCTAAAATGGTTAGTTAGCAACAGCGTAGTATTAGGTAAAATATATCAAAATTTTGTCATCTTATGACAAAAATCGATTCCTCTTAATATTTAAAGTTCAATAATCATTGAACAGATATTAGTGGAGTTTACTCCCTTTCTGACAAAATATTGACCGCTTACTGAACATATTTATTTTTTCATATATGTTTTTTAGTTCTAATTTAAAATATACAACTTGAAATTAATTGCTTTGTATGTCTGCCAATAAATAAATAAAATAAATAAATTTTTTAATTAAATAAATAAATAAATAAATAAATAAATAAATAAATAAATAAATTAAATAAATAAATAAATATATAAATAAATAAATAAATAATTAAATAAATCAATAAATAAATAAATAAATAAATAAATAAATAAATAAATAAATAAATAAATAAATAAATAAATAAATAAATAAATAAATAAATAAATAAATAAATAAATAAATAAATAAATAAATAAATAAATAAATAAATAAATTTACCCTGGAAGATTTGCATCACTTTGAGCGCATTATTCTGTGAAAGGTGAAAATGCTGTTAAAATCTATTTTTCATATTTTGCTTTGCTATATTGGTGTGGAACACTGGTTATCTTTATAGTTTTTATAACAAATGCTGGTCATTTTTAAAAATCGTGGACAAAAAACGATATTTACGGCATTAATGCTAAGCGACTGGTAGTAAATTCATCGGAGTTCGTTTATATTGGTGAAGCATAACGCGGCGAATTGCTTTATAAACTCGTAACTTACGCGCAGTTCCTTTGACAGTGTGTTTACTAGTATTGTGGAAAATATTATCCGGACATCGGTAATACAAACGCTGTATATATATGTATGTATGTATATATATCTTACTAAAATACAAACCACAAAAAGTGGTACTCGTAACATGTCACTCTGTAATCATATTTTGTACACTCCGCCATCAGTGCGTAGCGCAACGTCTCCCATATTTATTAGTCTGCTTCCATTCTTTTGCTAAGCTTCCTGCTCACTATGGAATATATACCACTGCTACAAATATTATAAGCATATTCATTGTTGTAATGTATTTTAATTAATTACTGTTAGACAACGACTGATTTGACCGGACGATAACATTTTTGGTCAGACCGACGAATCAACGTCCTACCCGCGTCTCCATGACCAACCGACAGCTCAACGACTGACCCACTGTCAATGATCAGCTAACTATCAAAATTATATTACTTAATACAAGGATCGCGATACATATTTTTCACAAATCCTATTTGAGCGTTTGTTCGAAAATTTGCTCCATTTACGTGGGAATATTTCGTACAGCGTACAACGCAAAGGCTAAATACCCGAATCCTACGCCTAGGCAATTATAGCTGGATTGTAGTATATTTAGTTTTGGACCGCGGCCTGCTTTAAGGACTATCAACAACCGCACGTTAGCCTAATAATAAACACATTATATACTTAAATAGAGACTAGATGGTTAGACTGTACGAAATCGCTGTGTGTTGGTTATTGGCAGTTACCTAAATTAGTTTCGGTAGCCAGGTTTAGTTCACTTGCTATACAATAGTAAACGTGTAGACCATGGCCAGGTGACCGGCAACCCAATAACTGTTGAGCAACGACTTTTGAGGACTTTAATAACAGAAACGTCTTAACGGTCTGGCGACGGGATTCGCTGTCGGTGCCTAACACTATCTACAACTATTAGCAGTTCATATGCGAAATTTTGCCGTATTTTTCAGGATTCCCTGGCCTCCATGTAAAAGCTAATACAAAAATTGGATATGACCGTTTTTGTTCACAGATGCTAAATTATTACTGTGGTTGGCGACGATTATTATGCAATACAAACGCTAGGTTCTAAACAGAAATTTAATGTTGGGTGGTAGAACAAATTTCTGACCAGAAAACATTCAACGTCAGGGGTTCGACTCAAAATTAGCAGTTTAATCAATATGTATATACAGTACATAACCTAAAACATCTGCCGTGATGCACTGTTGCCTGTTTAATTTAAAATATTTGAAAAAAGTCCCATTTTCCAATAAGACGTGCTTCTACTACCGGCCGTGGATAAAGCTAACAAATTTTCACTGCGCTAAGTAGATGAATAGTACTAGTGACCCAAAAAAATACAAAATCCGAGATCAAAATAAATTTAGATTTTGCGACAACTACATACCGTGCCAGGACGTTTCATCAAATTAAATGAAACGCCTATGTCTATTTGTTCTGGGTTATCAGAACACCTGAAATATTGACGTTATTCAACTATAAATGTAGGTTTAGTGAGCAAGCAATATCCATCCCATGATGGCATATACCGGCGACATGATTGTACGTATTTCCTTTCAAAACATCTAAAAAATTTTTTTGAAACGAAAAGTTTTAAATATATATAATTTTTCGCCCATTTGGGCATGACTGGCTCATGAATGCTAAAATGTATTCAAGCGATTTAGATTTTTAGATGTATAAGCTTCTTGACGTAATAACTGTTTTGAAAGTGTGAACACGCACAGATGACTATCATATTTTAATGAAAAATTATGCCGTAGAAATGCGCTGCGCAAATAGAGCGTAATTCACATCTGTCTCTATTGGAAAAAACCTAGGCTACTTCTGGTTGCGAAAGCGGTGATCGTTCCTAGAAGCCGAAAGATATATTTACTCAAACACGATTATAGATAGGGAAGAGGGGATTATCCCCCTGAGGCTAGAATCCCCGAGAGGCGTCACCGATCTCGCCATCCCACCCACCCTCTGACGTGCCGCAGCGCGACAAAGCGCGCGAATAATTTTGGCGAATAATTTTTTGTTTTGCTTACCAAATATTTTCCGTTTATCAGCGTCACAGATTGTTTAATTTGTTTACTTCATTTGGCTTAGTACCTCATTTCATCAATATTTTAAGCTTACTTAATTGTATGTACCGACATCCTTTGACAACACGCTAATTATTATGACTTGTCAAAGTTATTGAAAGGTTATACTGTAGTTTGTATTATATAAGGGGTTTGCCGTGGGACGGTGTGGGGGGTGGGCCCTTTTTGGGGGCGCGCGCGCGGTCGGCGCGCGGGGGGCCCCGTGTCTGGGTTTTTGGTTGGGTTGGGTGGAGGATTGGAAGCGTGCGTGCTGGTTTGTATTGCGCCGAAATTGGTCGTTAGACGGGGGGAGAAAAATTAGAGAAGGGGGGGGCCTGGTTTGTTTGGGGTGTCCCTGCTGTCTCGGTGGGTGCGCTGGGGGTCGTCGCGGGGCTCGTGGGCGCGATGGTGTGAAAGGTAGACAGGCTATTTTATTGATAATTTGTTTAAAATATCTTCGTTAGTATATTTACGGTTTGCTTAATTAGAAAAAAGTCGGCAAAAATATAGTTGTCAACAACTTAGAAAATATAATTAGCTATCAAAAAATATTTTAATATAAGCGCTTTGCTTGGTTGGTAAAAGTATTATAGTGTCTACGTATATTCCCGACTGGCACTGCACTTTAGGTAATTAAATTCGCGAAAATACACTTTTTTGTTTTAAACTAGGACCCTCTCGTAACGAAGATCGTTGTGTTTAGCGCTATTGTTTTTTAAATGTTGGTTAGCCCGATGAAAACCAACCATTCCAATGCCGTTATGACAGCGAAATAGAAAATAGAAATTTCCCAAGCCTTCTGCACATTCAAATTCTACTGGAGCGAATCATAATGCAACTCAGTCGTCAGCTATTGCACAAACGAATTGACTAGCTTATGACGTGTAAATATTGGACTGCTAAATGTTCGCTCAGTCAATTCTAAATCTTCCACTATATTTCAAGTAGGTAGTGATTTCCGATTGGAGATCCTCGCTCGTAGAAAGACGTGGTTGCGAACCATCTGTTCTGTCGCCCTGCAGGAAGCAACACATAACGGCTATACCTCGGTATATAAGCACGATACGGTGGCCGAGGAGGTAGTCTTCCTGTGATATTGCGCAAAAATAACGGCTTCCATTGGAGAAAATAGGATTACATTTGTAATAATCTATAGACCCAGCTTGTGGCAATCTATAGATCAAGGCGATAGGCATGACACATTTCTGCCATGAATTTGCAGGTGTTTTTGCTCATTGTCTGTGAGTTCTTATGAGTTGATTATCCGCTCAAAAACATTTTCTGTTCCGGCAATGCAGACAGCCAAATGCACACTTGTTCGCAAATGATGCCATAACACCTTCACGACTGCGGTGCCGCTACGTGGCAACGCTGCTACTGTAGATGTGATAACAGGTGCTTTCAATGAATCTATGCAAACAGTTGCTGATCTCCATGCTTCGATAAGAAGTAGAATAATAAGTGTCTGGAATGTCCGTAATTTGGCACGAAATGCCGCAGGGCAAAATGTAATGTCCGTCGCCTCGAAAAATTGTAGCGCCGACTCTCGAATTAAGCGAATCGCTCTAGGTACTTCAAGCAACAGAAAATCTTTCAGAGAACTCTGCTAAAATAAACTAAATCCGTTTTGGCGCAAACGACTATACAGCGTCGTACACTCAGTGAGGGGGAAATTGATTAGCTCGATGGTTCAAAATCATAGAAATCCTCAACTGCATCTCGACAAGGCTGATGACATGGCTCTCTAGTTTAGTGAAAAGATATCCAGCATACAGCGCACCTTCACCAGAAGCTAACGTGACCAGCAAATCATGAATAATATCAGAACTGGACAATTTGAAGTATTGCCTGTAGCTGAGGAAGGTGTACGTCATCTAATTGCTGCAAAAACCTCAAAACGCAGCCCCTTGGCCATGTCCCTTCAGCCGTCATAACGCCGTCCTACTGATCATTTTTGTCCAATGTTAATTTTTATTATCAATTCCTCGCTAGCTCTGCATGTATTCCTATTAGAGAGATTAGCTATAGTACCACCGATACTTAAGGCTCCAGCTGCAGATCCAAATGACTTTGCTAACCTCCGACGGATTTCTAATTTATCATTTTTATTCAAGCCGACAGAAACGGTCGTATTTAATGAACTCTATGCCCAGCAGGAGGCAAACCACCTGATTCCGCACCAGCATTCGGCTTAACGCAAATGCTTCTCAACAGAGACAGCTCTTTTTCAAATATGCTCCGACATAAGAGACAATATGGCGAGAAATTGCTTGTATCGTTGCAACTTTCCGCTACTTTCGACTTAGTTGACCATTAGCTTTTACTCCATGCTTTGTGGAGCATTGGCGTATCAAACACATCGATCGAATGGTTTAAATCATCCCCTGAACAACTGATTGTGTTGCGTCAAAATTGGTGATGAAACATAGTTTGTGGCCAAAACCACATGTGGTGTTCCACAAGGAAGCGTTCTTGGCCCCCTATTATTCAACATCTGCATTAGAACTGTAATTTGCCATTACAACAAATGATGGTTTTAGTGCACACGGTTACGACGACGACATCCAGTTTTACAAACAGTTTGCCAGTTGCAGCATGGCTTAAGCTATTCGTTCAGCTCACCTTCTCATGCTTACCCTTGGGGAATGGTTTGTGGAGAAGAAGTTGGTGTGAAATTAAACCAAAACTAAGTTAATCTACTTCAGCCGCAGCACATACACTGTGAAAATTGTAGCGACTGATCAAGTTATAAAACCTTAGGACTCAATTAAATTACTGGGTGCAACTCTAGACTCAAATGTGAAATTTGACCAGCATATAATAAATTTATTCCAAACCTGTATACGATAACTTAGCGAAATGTAGAGATTACGTCCAAGACTGGACGACAGATCACATGACTATGCGACATTCGTTGTGTCTATTATTATTCTAACTCTTTGTACCACCAGGTTACCAATCACACGGCTTCGTTCACTTCACATGTTGCTACACAATGCTACTAGATTTGTCTCCCGACGCGGAATCCGAGAGCATATCACCCCAGTATTACATCACCTACACTGGTTACCCTTGGAAAAGCGCATATTGTAAAAAGTTTTAATTATCATTTTCAATGCCCTCTCTTCCGAAACCCAGCCACTGCTTGAAGGCATGCTGCAGTTGTCTTCAGTGCGTTGGCTAGCTGCTAGCCAAATTTTTTGCATTTTGTCGGAGCGAGAATTTGCGATATTTTTGTCTAATATGGTGGAATCTTCTTCGGAGTGACCTAAAAGATCAAATCTAACATGACTACAATTCATAAGCAGACTGTAAACGTATTTATTTAGACATTGAAGGTATTTATAAAACGCTTCTGTGCAATATTTGACGAAATAGGTGCTATATAAGTGTTTACTATTATCATTAACAGCGCTCAATCCATAGTTTCATCTACATAACCTTATCCCATCAGATTTGAGTTATGTAGTTATTTAGGATAGTGACTGTGTTGCTCGACTAGATTTTCTTAAAACAATTACAAACTGATTTCGATAACTGGCCTGTAAGAACACCGATCAATTCATATAGCTAATGCAGTACTGTTAAATGCCAAAGATGGTATGTGAAAAGTGACTCAAGGTCGCCTTTCAATATGTCTTGCTAACTACAAATCTAGTGTCAACGTCTGTCGGATTCTGGCAGTTATATGGTGGGTCTGATCTCTGCGTTTGCAGGAAACCCGCGGTAAGTTATTCTCTACACGGATCCCGCTGTGCGAAAAACGTAATTTTTACGTCAAATTCACCTTGATTGTTTAACCTGTAAATACAATACTATTCTACTGTATCGCGTGCTAGACAGACAACGCGAGCCGTTCCCGTTCTGTGGGTGGCGTGATAAGCATGCGAACAAGTAAAATACTAAAGTCGCCAACGTGGTTCAAAAATTTTGTGCCGAAATGTAAACACATTGTTACCACATGAACCACAATAATTGCGGATGGTGCCATTAAATTCCAATCTACTGACATCGCCTGAATCGCGCAGCATCGCCTGCATAACAACGGTGTTATGCAAGCTAGTGTTCGTAGCAACCTGTTCAGAGAGATTTCTCTGCTGGCAACAGATCATGCCGAATAGAAGCGGTGAATTTCACGGACAAGAATGCCACACAGCAATGGGTCATGTTAGATAAGAGTTGGAATGCCGTACTGAGTAAGTTCAACTGCTGTCGATAGTTGTCCCTGTTAGCACTTACATAAGTTCATATCGCTAATGCAAATACTTGATGACTGTGATAATTTCGGATCATGTCTTATTCCGCCGGGTACCACGTCAAGTTCCTCCAGTTTGATAGTATAAAGTTTTGTATCAATAAGTTTAAGGCGACGCCTAATCCTAATCCTAAGTCTAAGCATATGCCAAGAAGAACGTAGCGTATGTTTGAGCTGTATGCATACATTAAGCCAGTCTAGGCCTTAGCATATCGTAGCAGTTTATTTATATTCACAGCTAGCTGTTCCTTCACACATAACAGATTTATAACTCGAATAGTCATATATTAAAATACTACACAATCAATACATAGCCATACATGATTAAAAAGATTCTCACATAACGCATACGATCAAGAACTAATCATGCAGTTTCGCAAAAGAATTTTCACACCATTATTTACTATGAAATTGATGTGTCTTAACACGCCTAGAAATAAAACCAATATGTATCAAGATTCTGATTGTAGGGATTAATTTATTACATTTTTGATGACAACATCTGGGCAGCTAGTGTATTGCGTGTTTTGTCTTTTTCTTTCGTGTCAGTGTCGTCGTCTTGTTCCATGTTCATTGGCGAATATTGTTAAGGCATCCTTAGGCCCGTTGACGTTCTCCTTCACATCGTACTCAGCTGTGAGAATTTGATTTCCATTTGGTTCGGCAAAGGCTTGCCGCTGGTGTACAAGCATGCTAATCGTCTCTATTCTCTTCGATTTCAGGCAGCGGCGAAAAATCGACGTTGACGTCATCTAACAACAAGATTGTTGGCAACTTTCACCCATTGTTCTTGAATTCGGTGGTCTCATGAAGCGTGCATACACATTTATCTCCAAAAATATCGTCGCAAAATGTTCCAGTCGATACGCAGATGGGGTTATACAATAAACATAGTGAAATCGATCAGATACGGCGGATTTGCTGTCAACTACCAGAGGGTACTGGACCGGTGCTGAGCCGGTGTGATGTAGAAACACAACACACTCTCCTGTTTTGTGTATTCAATATAAAAGGTTACCGTCTTTAGGCTTTTCCTTTGCCTTTGACGGTCCACAAGCTAAAACACAGTGGAAGCTCAAATGTTAGTGAATCAAGCTGTTCCAAATTTTCCATAATATAGTTGACCAGAAAAGTAGAAAGTTTTGGGAAGTGAGTTTGTAGCGACAAAAGCACGGCATTGACGTGCAACTTGGAAACGAGATTTATAGCCCTGGACAACAGAATGTGTTCCTTTTCTCTTTATTTATATGCACGTTATATCCAAACTGCTTGCAATTCGCGCAGAACTCATTTCTAACAATGATACAATGAATTCCACAGCACCTCCTGGTGGATTACCTATCACTTTAACACTTTTTTCTAGGAGTGTGATCGTGGGCGAACACTATTCAAAATAAAACACAGTTTTGTTTATTCCGTTATAAAGCAGCCTCAGAAGCAGGGGCATTCGTTTGATATATTTTTTCAACAGTTTTCCGTGACTATTTTTGTTTTACGGTCTTCGCAGAAGTATGTATTCACCGCCGTTCGTTGTAGCGGAAGGTGGCCGCGTGGAGGAACCCTTACCGGGTTACCGGCTTACTACCGTCAACCCCTTCCGTTTCTTATGCGTGATATGGCTCTCGGCATGTATCATTGTTCGGGCACTCAGGCTTTTCGATACTGCTATTTGTTGAATTCAAATTGTGAGCATCTGCATGCATGAGTAGACAGATGGACTGGCCTCTTTCATGGTCGCATAATATCTCTTGAACAAATTAGTCCCCAGTTTCAGTCTGCAAACCGCGTCAATATGTGATTACTCTATCCGGCGTCGGCACTATACATTGAATTTGCTCGTCTCCGATAAACACTAAAATTTGACTTGTGAACGAACATCAGTAGTGTTAAGTTTTGTAGGAGCTATGGTGTCATACCACTTCTTTGTATACGTAGTTGATCGTACACGGCTTTCCAGTTACCACTGGTGTAACGAATGGCATCAGATGAAGTCGTTACCTCTTACACCATAAACCTCAATGTCTGTGGAATTCATGATAGCCCCCTTAGGAGGAAGCACCATATGTGATCATATATACATTTTAGTATATGTACCTCTAGTCGTGAGCTAGAAGGATCAAATATGGCATCTGGTAACAGTTTGATTTCTGATTTTATGTGTCACCAGTACAAGACTGCACATAAAGAGAAATGAAATATTCTTAAAACAATGTGATATAAGATTTTCGTATTTTGGTTCAGCCTTTATTCCCATGTCACCACGTATTTCAGTTTTTCATCATATATATTGTAAAATACCTGTGAATTTCAGCCCTATGCAGATGACGCAAGTATCTTTCATCTATGAGCTGATAGATCATACATGATCATATGGGAGAGGCGGCAGTACACTGGGCCTCGGACTCTTTTGGCCTGAAGTGGCGATCCGCCACACCCCTCCCGTGATAGGTCGTCAAAACTACTCCCCAGTAGCTGCGCCGCAGGCCTCCACCGCGGAAACATCTTCCACCGTACAAACCTGCTGAAGCCGCCTGAGAAATGAAGGCCTTTTCCCCTCGACGATATTGAGCATGTATGTACTAGATTTTTCTTCTATCTAACTAAAATTTAGCTGATATTAGTAGTGAATTTTACTAAAGTCCATTAATGAACTAGAATATATCATTGTATTCAAACATTAAAAAATATTATACGGTTGCAAATAGATTAAATAAGTCGGAATTTGGCCATAGGCTGAATCCTCCAATTATATAAGCCATTTCGTATATATTCCTTCCATGGGATGAACTTTTTTCGGGATCAAAAACTAAAGCCAATATTGTGTCCAACACTACGCCATTCTTTGGTGTTCTTGGACGAAAATCAATAATAAACTATGTACTAACCTACCTGCGAACCAGTCGACGTTTTTAATTGCTCTATAAATAATAGTTTCTATATTACCGTTGAGTGTTTACCGTAAGTAAATGGATACATACATTCGTCAATAAATCCTACGATACCTTTATAAGCTTTACGGCAGAAAGTGATGTGGGCATGTTAGCTTACCGAATACTTTATGAAAATGGCTATCAACGGCGATCCATCACTTTCTATTACTAGTTGCCAACCGACAAAAATTTAGCAAAATCGCTTTATCATTATAACTGAATAAATGCGCCCAGTTTTTACCGTAACATAGATTATCATGTTTCCTAGATGTGATATATATACAATATTTAAGCGCTATTTCAATTGCGACATCTATAAATCAAGAATGTATTGGCGAAAGTTACTCATTTTTACCATTGGATGCGATCATAGCGCCGCAGATATAGGTAAAATCGTCTGCCTGTATTTTGCTTTTGCAAGCAGGGGATCAACAATATCAATTTTCCTGGCCAAAATCCGACAAGCCATTCATTTAATATTGCTGCCACGTTGCACGGTATGATTCAAATAATGCTAGAGCATACAAATATAAAGCTCACAACATATATAAATATCACCACAAATTCCTCTACAAAAACCAGCCTATTGTAGCTCTACCTTTGATTAAATGTTTTGTAAATTTTGCCGTTATCTTCTATTACTTGAAAATGGTTGGTTTGATCCAGAAAAAATATTTACCGTACATGTGTCCTGTGGTGTCATAGGTATACTGCCGAATTTGTACTGGATCGACTCTTTATTAAGGAATTAGCGCATAGAAATCCAATTATTTATTTTTGACTGTTAAATAGTCGATGAATGGACATCTTTAGCCAAAATTTTAATAAGGGTACGCATTGCTTCTAGACTTATTGCTCTCAAAAATGTGACATAAATTGTTGAAAATATTTATATTGTTTGTCGTTAGCTGCATTTTGCAACTATAGGTATTCCTAATCTCACTTTAAACAGACGAGTATCACAGATATAAAAATTAAGCGATGTTGATATCCAAACAATCTCAGCACAGTACCTAGATTCGGATGTAGCTGCGTACAGATAATTAGAGTAAGCTAAAGTAGTGAAGAAATGTGGGACTAATTTCAATTTTTCTGTTCCCATCGCAATATATATAACCTGGCAACATCTCTGGAATTTTTTCCACTTGTGTTTTCAACCAACACTTCTCATTAGTCATTTCAGTACAATAATTTGTGGGTGCTGCGTGTATCAAGGCCCTTGGCTTGTTGTGACTGTGACAGGCTACGCTCAACAAAATTGCGAAAATATCCACCTCGCAACTTGTCATAATGCTCAAAACTCCGTAGTCAGCACAATTTGGCAAAACTTTGCAAGCTTAACAAAAATATGTGCTCAATGAAGACCATGATCTGAATTAAAAAATTTTCCAAACAAGAAAACTTATTTATTTATTACATATTGACAACAGTATCTATTTTAACAGAATCTGATTACCATATCGCGGTATTAGATATTTAAAATATGTGATTTAGGAGCTCCTTAGCGACACAAAGTATCTGTATGAAATTTTGTGAAGATACAATCATGAATTTACCAATATATGATAGTGAAGCGAAACCTGAATGTAAAAGTTTAAGCCAAATGTGTATCTCTTGGCGATGCGCATTCACGCAAAGCGATCAGTGATATTGATAAGCTTTTGTTCTATTATCCATGATTCCCTTAAATTTTCATCGTTACTAACCGACTGGCACAGCATTTATATCTTTTCACTGCATGATCCACAACAAGGCATATCTGCAGCAACGCAAATCCTATTACAGGAACGTATGACCAGGCCAGCCCGTTACGGATTCATGCATTTTAATATCAGATTTATGTTATTTTTTGCAAATTTATTATGTTGGATGGTTGAATATTGCATTATGAGATAATTAATTTAATTAGTCTTCCATCTGAATCGACCCGATTTCCCCCGAGTTTGCACTACGATTGTAAAGCGGATATTACTGGAAAAAATAATTGGAAATGCCCGGTATTGTTGCATGAGCGATGTCATTCTAATATAAATAAACCTTTAGAAAGCGACATATTCATGTTCACTGTCGAATTGTTTTGCGGAACAGATAGACATATTTTGAAAGCCGATGCTCGTATAGATGACTCGTTTTTATGATAGACGAAACCTGTGCAATATTATTCCTTAAATAAAAGCTTTGTCTTGCTTTGGACTGCTTCGACTTGCTGTTTACGATACTTTGCGCATCGTTTTGGAGACCTGAAATTTTTGGAATCTGTGGTAAACATGAAATCTAGGATAAAATGGTGCTGGTGCAGAAATGAGCTGTACAACTTCAGTAGCGAAAGAAATTTAATAATAAATTGATTTAAAGTTGATGAAGTAATGCCAATTCTGTGTCTTAAGCTGAAGAGATCAACAGTGTTACATTCATGCTATTTCTGACACTGGGTGATTTTTGATAAGCTACATAATATAAATTATTTAAATTTCAATTATGCTTTAAAAACAGCATATTGTTGTCCAATTATAGAAGTTGATCCTGAGTAAAAATGGCGAAATAAGTGATTTTTAGTGAGAGGGATTTTAAATTTTAGTGTTACTACAATTTGTAAAAATAGAAGATCAAGTCCGACATTTCACACTTTATCCCTCAGAAAGTGGGCAACATTTACAAAACCTTTGACGATAGTAGATTGAAAAAATTTGAAGAAAATCTAACGAAGGAGACAAAATGAAGTGCAGCCAATGTTGACAACTGCTAGACTAACTACGGACAAAAAATTATAATCGCTGGGCTTATCAAAGAGAAAATTACAATCATTAATATTCTGCGGCTCTTTCAAAAACTTTTGACAGCTATAATTAGCCAGCAGAGCTAAAACTTTGGCATACTAGATATCTATACGTCATGACGTAACTGTTTCCAAAATCTAATAGAAGTAGACAATTTTCAGTAAAATGCGACAAAAAGTCTAACTGTTTAATAGAAGGGGTTGTGGAAGCTGCCCCAAGAAGATCAGCCAGTCGGCGGGAGTCGTCACGGGTTCCGCCGAATGTTGCATATTTTCCACCGAGTTTACCAATTGTCCTCGATTTTTTTAGTTTCGATCAATTTTGCTCATTCGTAGCAGGGACCTACTCACAATGAGCCTGTTCAGATTGGCGCCGCTCTAGTTTGACCATTCACGCTTTGTCAAAATCGTACCGATCTATTATGACTTGACCGTATAAGTTCGGCTACAAAAGTATAGGTTGTTCTCGAGATAATTATAGGTTCGCGTTACGAATCATCATTAGCCACGCCCAGCGGTACACTTAGTACAGTGTAAATTTTGAAGCAACTGGTTGACCGATTCTGAGTTGTGCGTACAACTGAGGTCATTATCTGGTACAGTTATCTCATCTTTATGGGATTATTAAGAAACACTCAACAAAAAACGTTCGGATCGTTTGATCGGGTGACCAGTTTGTGTGTGACCGTGCGCCTTGAGCAGTCGCGCATTTCGTCAAGTTTTACTCGGTTTGTTTTCTAAGTTATTCTACGTTTTCTCTTTGAAACGGCACGCATAGATGTGCGGTCTCGCGCTCAGCAGCCTGGGATTTCTGTCGTTTACTCAACACGTACTTCGGAGATTTATTTTCGGATTTCGTTCAATTTACACTTCTCCGGGACTAGCTCGGCCGCCAAAGCTTAACCTCTGACAGTGTCCCGCCAGTGGCACTGCAGTACAGAGTTTATGCTTATGGCCAAACAAACTAATGGTTCAGTATTACGACGAAATATGTGACTTGTCCGTAACTCTTGTATCTGGCGTTGGTGTTTTAATTATAACAATGGATCAGGTGTGGCTCGCAAGATCCGACTTTCGTTCTTCTAACAAGTGGGCCTCAACACCCAGGCACTCTAGTTTTGTCAATAGCCCTTTCACGCAACCGAATTCAAAATTCTACCCGCAGGTCGGGTTTGTGGAGATTACAAGATACCATCACCACCATCATTCGCCGAGACCCATAACTTTCGTTTCTACATATCTGTATTATGATTGCCGGATCATAGTAAATAGCTGATCACCTTGGTCTCTATGTTATTTTGCTTCACACGTGTCAACGGAAGGCCCTAATGCACTAATGTATCAAGTAACATGACAATTAGATAGCCATAATGTATCTTTGTTTAGAGAGCCAGAATGCAGTTCTTCGGATCTACTTCCCTCAACGCTATGGCACTAATGGCGTTACATTTTACGGATGGTTTTAAGGTGTGCACGTTTCGTACCGATCACGTGATATGTTACTAGTGAGCCGCAACTAATCATAAAGTAGCAAGATGCTCACTTGCCGAATTCCTTCCTCTATCGTAGGTCAGTTGTGGCTACATCTGAGATCAACATTCACTATCAGTTTGACTTGGTGAAATTACAGACCTGGATAACATACCCTTGTATGCATGCTTAAGCGTTTACAGTAGAGCCCACCCGTCTCGTAACGCGCCAATCGTACTAAAGTTGAATCAGTCTCGGAGATATCCTTGGTTTTTTTACTCGGGCAGAGTTCCGATGACCAGAGAACTTAGCCCATGATTGCGAAAGAAACGGACAATAATGACAATACGGAATGTCATGGCTAAATCAATTGTACCAAGCACGTAACCGGCACGGACAAGTTATGGAGAGAGAACATCGATATAGAATCAATCAGTATCCTATCTTGCGACGATCAACGAATCTTCCACATAATGAAGGCCGGCGTTTCCTCCAGGAGATGAGCGACCAACGAAGCAATGATTACGTATGTGTTCGAACAACACAACAGGTTCGATATTTTACTGCATATGTTCGGACCAACACAATGTGTGGCATAGGAGAACTTCCCATTTCAGTCCATCGGTCCCTAACGGGAAAGTTATACCGTGGGGTCTCTCGTACCTCTAGACGCTTGAGCAGCTAATGCGCGCCCTACACATGAACACTTGAGATTGGGAAGGGGTGCGTCAGCAGCCTACCTCTCAACCTGCCGTGCAGTCAGTGGGCAATCGAGGGGGCTATTGTAAAGCTCCAATGGCCTGGGTAATCTGCGCTTGTGGAGTAGGTTGAGTAAGTCAACGCCTGTACCGTTACCATATATTATAAACAGAGAACTATAATTTGTCGTTAAAAACTAACACATAGCCCCTCCGGTGCTACTTCAAACGCCGCAGCGTTGCACGATTTTTGCAGTATGCTAATTGTGGGGAAGACTTTTATACCATTTTTCCGAATTTCAATAAATTAACACACTGCCAATCTGACAAAACCGGGCCTTTCCAAAGCATTTTTTACTATTTTTCTGAATAGCATTAAGTTAACACACTGCCAATCTGACAACACCGTGTCTTCCCATGTTGCTGTTGCAAACCGAAAATATATTTTCTGTTCTTCGTCTGTAAGAAGAGACTCCGCTATGTTTCAGTGAAATGTACAAACCCGCTATTCGCAAACTGTTCACACTAGTTGTTCACATAATGTTAAATGGTACATCTAGTTTTCGACATTATTTTCGTAAAAAAGTAAAGTACAGCGATTTCCGTATTACAAATTTTAAATCTTTCACAAAGAATGAATACTAATGTGGCTAGACTGTGCCCCAAGCGATAAGATCCAACTACCGTCACCACTACATGACAATATTAAACTATAAAGTAATTTGCCGGTTTTCCGAAAGACACCCAACTGCACAAAACAAGTACTTCATAAGATTACAATAATAATTAGCAAATTTAAATGCACATAACTTGAAATAGTAAAATTGAGTCTTTAAGAACATAATGGTTCATAGCCCGGTGTTTTCAAGCTATATCTCAGTGTGCAGTAGTAGCTCATGTCAATTTGAAGATTTCGAGTTCTTAACGATATCGAATTGCCGAACCGTTGCTGAGTTACACGTGTCACTGAGTTCATCGAAATAATACGTTATAAGACACAGCTACCAAGACCGTAGTTGAAAAACTACCATATGTTTTAGTGCAAAATGCCGCTCGAATTGGCTGCGCGTTGTATTAAAACGCATTATGTGGCCTAACTAATATAGCCACCGTGACATGTTCAGCAATCGTACCATGACGTTTATACCCAAAGTGACACTACTTAGCTGTTCTGGAATGAGTTACGCCTGATATGTACATTTTGCGGTTCTGCATTGTCTGACAAGCAATGCAATAATATGATGATGCGCAATAAATACACAAAATATGCTTTTGAAATTTTCCCACTTGTGCCAGAAATCCAACAGTCTTAGTGAGTGATAGATCTACTGGTAATAATAATGCCGCAAAATTTGCAGTTATGTTATACTTTAAATGTATGGACATCGATATGCTCTGGCATTTGGTTAAGGATAGAAACATTGAATATATAACATCTATCAGTTGCAGAGGTAGAAACGGGTCGCCGAATTATGGGTCTATAAAATCATGGTTTGGCGCGGGTCATACCCCTGACCAGCGTAACCCGAGTACTGATCAACACGGGTCACCAAATATCAGGCTTTACACGAAGAACTCCTGGTTTCTCACTAATTCCCACGCCACAATAAGAGTCGACGAGCAAATTTAAACAAAAAAATTTGTGTAGTCGTCCGCAATAGTGAATCTAGTTATCGACGATTCTCAATATTAAATTTCTGGATAGTTGCCACCGTATAACACATAAATATTGCTTTAGTCGACACATGTAAAACGGTTAGGCTTCTCCACCATAGATGTCAACAGCAATTTTGTGTATTATCTTGTATATATACTTCCAATATTTTATGCCTACTGAACTTTTGATGTATGTTACTAGTAGGACTGAGCAGTGGTTTCTCTGTTTTTTGAAGCAAAATCCTCCGCAGTGAATGCCGCTGGATTAACTCAAATATCTATGTAAGGTCAATATATTTGATGTTCCTGGCGCAATTTCTTTCCCTAAATTTTTTTAAATTACTCCAGATATCGCGTTAATGATTCGTGTCTGCCGATAAATACATATTGACATATTTGCAATGCATATTGATCATTTATTTTCCATCAGTATATATCGGGTAATTCCGTCACTTCTTATTTCTAGGCTGGATTTGCTGCACTTATTATCGACACACGTTAAAACAAAAAACGTCATCATAAGTATAGGCTAAAGATTTATTATGCTGCTGAATTACATAAGATTTTATATAGTACGGCATTAGTCACGTGACTGATTCAGCCATTTTACTGAAAGCGTAAAAAATTATTAAGCTGTTTTGGTTAGATCGATATTTTTGCTGACAAAAAAACTTGCCCCCAAATCATTGAGTTTTCCCAGAAAAAATTAATACCGTTAGGTTGCTACGGGTCTGTAGATTACTTTTATGTTAAAATTGTGAGGATGCTGGAGCTATAGACTAAAATTTGTCTGTCAATGTTTGAAATTTTTAACATTTCGGGTAATGCCGTAACTTTCTCGGGTAATCCCGTCAGTTTTTGCTAATACCGGCAGTATGTTTAATACTACAATACTGTTACAACTTATTACATTTTAGGGCTCAATATACTTGATATTTTGCATTCTCAGGTTATTATAACGTACGATATCAGAAAATACAGGAAAAGAAGCAGTGAATTTCGATAAACTTGATATTATGACATCCTACGGCTACTGATCTGTTGTAGGCATATCCATTTTGACTTTTAGACTGCACAACTTGAGGCAATAGCCAAATAGTGTCGTTCTTATAAGCATAGTTTCAGCCTAGATAGTCTTAGTATTAAATAATTTACGTTAAGAATTTTACGTTAAAAATTATTACTAAGTAAATACAATTTGGTCAAAAATTTTCACGGTGATAGGGACAAGTGATCTTAAGTGGTATCAGCGACAGCTTGTTTATCAGTTGTCCCTAATCACCAAAATTTTGAATAACTTATTAAATTTAGCCTATGCACTTGAACTTTTGATGGTAGGTTAAAGGAAAGCACTGGTTCATTGAAGAGTCTTTATTTCTTTGGTTATTGATTTTTCTTAAAGCGGTGACGAATCTTCTGTGACAGGATGCGTCTAGTATTTAACTTCTTGTTTAGAAAATTAAAATATGCTAATAAAAACAAATTGTCAGCTTTTCATACCACTCTTAAAGGTAAATGAAACTAAAGCCATAATACGCACTGAAAATTTTGATACCAGAATTGTGAGAAAAATAATAGACTTAATTTGTAATATTTTAACATAAATTAGTACTAAGACTCTAGCTGAAACTTATATAAGAACGACACTATTAATGGGTATCAGAGAAAGCTGCAATAGCCGGCAAACGCGACGGTAGCAATGTGGTGATAATGGAGCGCTTTAAGTTTGGAGGAGAATGTAAAAAGAGTTTTTCGCATTTGGAAAGGGAAAGGCGACGTTGTTAATACATAATTGTTATAATAAGATTGAAAAAGCACGGATATGTTAATCTTACTTATATATACTCATATGGTGTACGTGGTATTTTTCGGACAATAAACGTAAAAAGAAACTTTTAATACGAGGTGTGTATACGGTAAATTGGCAGTCTAAAATGGCTGTTCATCTGCTACAGTTTCGATATATAGCTTGGCATTTTGCAAGAGTCATCATGTTGTGTCAGTCGGCTGTACACGTCCCTAACGATGCAGGACATCCCATATCTGTCATTTGCGAGAGTAAGTGCTAATTGTTATGTGCTAAGTTGCTAACCTGATGTTGGGGCCACAGCAGAATAAGGGTTCAAGAAGGTAACAATTTAATATTGTACAACAGATCAGTTGTCTAACATGTGCTGTTTTGTCAAAAATATCAAGTTTATCGAAATTTAGCTCCCTTTTCTTTTCCTGTATTTTCTGATATTTTTAGTTTATAATAAGCCTGAGAAATTTAATAGTCGATTACAAAACTAATAAATATTCACTATTCCTGGACGATGATTACTGTAACCAGGTGTGTGGGTTTGGAAGCTTGGAGATTGTGATGGGCAGTGTGCAGCAGAGCATGATTGGAAGCAAAAGGTTCTAAGTATGTAAGAGGAGATTGGCAGAACTGTTTTTGAATATAGCAATGCGGTTTCAGTGACTATTACGCCAGCTCTAGGTCACTGGCGCTTGATAATGTAAAGCGAATAACATTCCTAATGATTTTAACCAGAAATTGGGTATGGCAGGGTATGACTGGTGGCTGAACTTCGTAAGATTAAACCCAGATATTTTTTTGCGATCACCTATGACTATTTCGCAAAATCGTGTGCTGGGAATGGAGAAACCTAGAATTACAAAATACTTCGAGGATTTAAAAACGTTGAAAAGTTGGGATATGGTTGATAAACCGCATATAATTTACAATGCTGACGAAATGGGGTTTAACATATTGCCCAGTAAACCATAAAAAGTTCTTGCTCGTAAAGGTGCCAAAAGTGTTCCAATGGTTGTATTGCTGAAAGGGGCGCCAACCACACTGTGGTTTTCGCTTGTAATGCTGGCGAGCACTATATTCCACCTTTAAATTACTGTTCGTCCACGAAAACTGGGCGGGGGTCCCGAGAAAGTACGGTAGATTTCTCAATGTTAAAAATTTGGAATTGAGAGAGACGGTTCTTGCTCAGCATATTCACATTTTAACTAAGTAATACTATAGAGACCTCAGTACTGATTTAATTAGATTTGGCGTGTTGCCACCTGACACGGAAAAATTGATGATTTGTGGACAAGATTTTTGGTACAATTAATGCTATCATCTAACTCGCATTTAATACATTTTTACCGGTTTCGGTAAGATGGCTGAACCAGTCACATAGACTTATGTTGTCTTGATCGTCGATAATCCAGCCTTATACCAATTTGAGTTAACCGAGTTGCTAACAGTAAATATTTCACTCGCGGATTACGATGCGAGAGTTTTTTGTTTTGATATCATCATAGTGCGGCGAATAGCCTGAAATAGAAAACAGAAAATATGATGGAAATAAATGATGATATGGTTGCAAAATATATTTATGGCAGGGAGCACAAATCGTAACATGGAATAATTTGAAAAAATTTGGGGAAAGAAAATTGCGCCGAAAAACTTGTAAATATATTGACACTACGCAGGGTATGATTTCCCGCGTCGGGGGCAGCCCGGTGTCAGCAGTTTCAGGCGAAATATTTCCGGAAAGCTTATTGGTCACCGAGAATTTTGCCAATATTTACACAAGTATGAAATGTAGTGTTAGCGGAAAAGCGTAAGGTTTTGGGGCCAAACTTTCAAAAAAACAAAAAAACCACTGCTCAGTCCTCCTCGTAACAAGTACATCAAAAAGTTTCAGTGCAGATTGTACCCTTTGAAGTATATGGATACGATCAACAGTGCGTTGTTCAAACTAGCCGACGCCATGCTTAGTAATCGTCGGCTCAAAAAGATATGACACCCACTAATGTCCAGTTGTACCGTTATTATGTCCACTCGACCGAGTGTGACACTCGGTGGTTTCAGGCGAGTTTTCGAACGGTAATCGTTAGAGGGTATGTTCTTCAACAAGATGTGCGATTTCTACGGACTAGAACAGGACAACGCCCTTCGAAAGCAAGGAATTCAACGACCTAGCTACGCCAAATGAAATTGGGACTACAGTGATAGAAACGCTGCGTTCGATGTGGACTACGTAAGCGAAATGAGTTGTTTGGGCTCGAACATGAAACATCCGGGGTTAGCGATACACCGAACTACATTTCAGGCTCTGATGACTCCAGCACCTCTAATTCCGGTGCCGCTGCTGCTCAGCTGAAGCGTCTTTGACCAGCGAAAATGTATTTACCCAACTTCGGAAAAACCGCTATTTGATTGCAAAAATTTTTGCAGTATGTGTAAAGGAAATTGGAAGAAAACCAAGTTTCTGGTATCAGTATAACATTTGTTCGCACTGGGGACACGAAGAAAAATACACAAGGGAAAATACAATAATTCTTGGTGAACCGTTTCTAACTTCCTTGCAGTTGAAAATTACTGAATTTATATGTTATAGTCGAATTTAAAAAAATGTGGTATATTCTATTGCGGGTTTTTTTTTTGACTCGTCGACTCTTATTCAAATGTTGTCATAGTGTTGTAGAGAAGAAGCTCGAAATGAAAACGAGAGTACCGTGCTAATTATAGTATTACATCTTCTGGAGCTCGGTTAGCGCTTTATAAAAATTTAGTCATATATACGAAAAATTGCGATTATTTTCAGGCGTCTAAGTAAATATTAATAGATCGTTTTACATTTTCTTTCCTTATGAACCACTATATGCCGGTTCCAATTATGGTTTTATTCATTTATCATACTTTTTATATTTTCCTTCTTTTACAGTATATTTTGCTTTGATTCAAGTTTTATGTTACGAAATTTCTGCGACAAGAATTACTGGAAAAGTGACGGGATCTTCCCGTGTATTTAGACGCCTTAATTTTGCCCCCGCCTTTCTGGGTGGGTTTGACCCCCCGAATGCCACAGGAACATTATAGACTACTCTCACTGTACATGTTATATATTTAATGTTTATGTCTTAACCATGCAATCTGTGTTTTTTTGGTTATAACGGCGTGTGCTGTGTATTCTGCTCCGCTTTCCTGTTTTCTTTTTGTCGTGGGGAGGTTGGTTGTGTGTTGGGAGGGGTTTCCTGATGTGGTTTGGTTGTGGTAGGTAGGAAAAAAGACGAGTGGGGGGTAATTGATAATTGTGCCGAAAAATTGTGATTGTTTGAAAAAATTTTTTTTCCCTGAGACCTCCCCGTCACCCCTGATGGGTCTTGCCCTGCTGATCTCTTAAACACGGTTTCGTCTCTCTTTCTGTGTGTTTTCTTTCCCATTCGTGTGTCAATTCCCGGTCTGGCCCAACTTTTTTGGTTTTGAAAGCTTGGTCTCAGTATGGCTTGAAAAATAAAAATGCCGAAATTTTTGCATTCACATAAAATAGTATCTCACCTATATGATGCAAATTGTATCGCTCACTAAGACTGTTGGATTTAAGATACTGGGCTTTCGCTTGGTGTGGGCTTTGATATGGCGTGCGCTGCGGTTGCGCGGCTGTGGCTTTCGTTCTTTGGTCGATGATATAAAACGTTCAATGTCTTCGTTGGCCTCTAAAGGCACGATAGTGCTTTCCGGGTCTAGGCTTTGCTCATCGGGCTGTGGGCCCGGTCCCGGCTATGCGCTCCTTGGTAAGTATGCGGGGCTTTGGGTGGTTTGTGGGCTATTGTGGTGGGTAAAGATGCCCCATGGTTTGGCTGTTTTGGAGCTCATTAAGCTGCTTTATGGATGCTCTAAGCCGTCTTTGGAACCGATGATCCTGTTGTTGGACCTCTCAGGCCCTTGTACATGGGGAGTCCGAAAAATTTGTTCTCATGTTCGATCCCCGAGGAGCCTACATTATATATATGAGTCAAAACAAGTCGAAAAATTTCAAAAGTTCTTGTTTCCTGTTAGGTTTCTTCTTTCTGTTCTCGTCTGAGAAAGGGTGGTTGTCTCGTCTCGCTCTTGGGTCTCTTTTTGTTGTGTGGTCGTGGTTTTGGTCTGGGTTGGGGTTTTTGTCGGTTGGGTCGTCGGTGGCGGAGGGGGTGTGGTGGTGATGATGTCTGTGGGGCAGGTGGTTGGGTGGTTCTTTGGTCGTCGTGCGTGAAGGCGAATGAGTTAAAGCAGAGTGTGCTTCAAAATATTTAATGCTACAAGTGTTAAAACATATTTTGTCAATGTATTTATTGTGCATCATCATATTATTGCATTGCTTGTCAGACAATGCAGAACCGCAAAATGTACATATCAGGCGTAACTCATTCCAGAACAGCTAAGTAGTGTCACTTTGGGTATAAACGTCATGGTACGATTGCTGAACATGTCACGGTGGCTATATTAGTTAGGCCACATAAATGCGTTTTAATACAACGCGCAGCCAATTCGAGCGGCATTTTGCACTAAAACATATGGTAGTTTTTCAACTACGGCTCTTGGTAGCTGTGTCTTATAACGTATTATTTCGATGAACTCAGTGACACGTGTAACTCAGCAACGGTTCGGCAATTCGATATCGTTAAGAACTCGAAATCTTCAAATTGACATGAGCTACTACTGCACACTGAGATATAGCTTGAAAACACCGGGCTATGAACCATTATGTTCTTAAGACTCAATTTTACTATTTCAAGTTATGTGCATTTAAATTTGCTAATTATTATTGTAATCTTATGAAGTACTTGTTTTGTGCAGTTGGGTGTCTTCGGAAAACCGGCAAATTACTTTATAGTTTAATATTGTCATGTAGTGGTGACGGTAGTTGGATCTTATCGCTTCGGGCACAGTCTACCCACATTAGTATTCATTCTTTGTGAAAGATTTAAAATTTGTAATACGGAAATCGCTGTACTTTACTTTTTTACGAAAATAATGTCGAAAAGCTAGATGTACCATTTAACATTATGTGAACAACTAGTGTGAACAGTTTGCGAATAGCGGGTTTGTAACATTCACTGAAACATAGCGGAGTCTCTTCTTACAGACGAAGAACAGAAATATATTTTCGGTTTGCAACACAGCAACATGGGAAGACACGGTGTTGTCAGATTCGCAGTGTGTTAACTTAATGCTATTCAGAAAAATAGTAAAAATGTTTGGAAAGGCCCGGTTTTGTCAGAATTGGCAGTGTGTAATTTATTGAAATTGGGAAAAATGGTCATAAAAGTCTTCCCCACAATTAGCATACTTCAAAAATCGTGCAACGCTGCGGCGTTTGAAGGAGCACCGGAGGGGCTATGTGTTAGTTTTTAACGACAAATTATAGTTCTCTGTTTATAATATATGGTAACCGGTCACAGCTGTTGACTTACTCAACCTACTCCACAAGCGCACCACGAGTGAAGCTTTACAATGTTTCAGCCCCCTCGATTGACTGCACGGCAGGTAGGCTGCTGACGCACCCTTGCAATCTGCAATGTTCATGTGTAGGGCGCGCGTTGTCCAAGCGTCTCAACGCGAGACCCCCCCACGGTTTTCCCGTTAGGGGAAATGGGAAGTTCTCCTCTGGCCGCGCGTTGTGTCGTCCCAAACATATGCAGTAAAATATCGAAACTCTGTGTTGTTGGGACGTGCGTAATCATTGCTTCGTTGGTCGCTCATCTCCTGGAGGAGACGCCGGCCTTGGAAGCTCCGTTGATCGTCGCAAGATGGGGATCCCGTCATACATATCAATGTTCTCTCTCTCATAACTTGTCCGTGCCGGTTACGTGCTTGTGTACAATTAGTTACCGTGACGTTGCCTGTGAGACGATTTATAACAACAAATTCTGACATTAAATGTAAATATATCTTCTAGACCAACATATACTGTGTTCGCGAACACTAGGTCAGGGTATGATGATACGCTGTACCAAGTCATATTGGTTCGCAGATACATGACACAGACCCATAACACCATGCAATAAGATCATACATGCTGAAGCTCCGAGGTTACAGGGGTGTAGCCGGGGTCGGCGGGGGGTCGCGAATAGTCAGGTTTAATATTATTCTAATTAAATAAAATTAAATCTCCCATAATGCAGTCATGTTCGCGAACAAGAAAACATGGTCGTCTGCTCGCGAATAGTGGCGTTCTACATTATTCTAATTAAATTGGGTTAAATATCGCACTCGCATATCTCATTCATGTTCGCTAACAATAGTCGATACGCGCTGCGCTACCTAGTTTGCATGTTTGTTCGCTAACAAATTTGAGGTCGGCTGTTATACTGTCCCCGAATGACAAGTCTGAAATTAAAATTCTGTAATAAGATTATAGTATTAAGTATAATATTAAGGAATAAGTAATAATATTAAGCGTGTTCAACAACAACTTCACAATGTCATTAAAGTGTTCGGTAACATTATGCATACGCTTATCGTGAGGCAATATTAGATAAACTTACTTTTCGGAGCATTGGCTAAAGATTGTAATTCATAGCTACGTAGTGTACTGCAGCCCGAATATTGCAGTTTTAAAGGTACACCAATTTTTTTGGAGGATTTAAGTGAAAAGTACCATAGGCATCAGCTAAGTTTCAGGTAACGTGAACATAAATTAAATATCAAGTCTGGAAATATGTGCCTCACTGGAAAATAACTGAAATTTGTTGAAATTTTAAATTGAATTTTGCCACAAAACAGTGAGAACAACACTAATTGGAAAAAATATTATAATGGTAAAACATCTTCAGGTTCACCTTCATGTGATATTTTGTAAATTAGAGATGTTACTTTTCCACGCATTTACTTATAAGTAATACACGAAATTCTGAATTGAACTGATTTAATTTAGAATGGTCATTTAGCACTTCTCGTTCCGTTCACAAACAAAACTCATTCATTGAAATGTATAATGACGTACACGCAGAACCTCTGTAGTATACTAAAATGTGACTTCCGCAAAACTGACAGATCTATTCCACAGATACGCTGTCTGCAAATAATACAAAATTCACGTATCTAAAATGATTAAAACATATGATTTCATAGTATATATAAGATGAGGTGTAGATGTACAAATATGCATCTACACCGACGTCGATAAAATGTGTCAACAGAAACCTTTTGAGTAAGCGCTGAGACCCATTCGACTACCGACACATTCGAAATTATGACAATTAAAAGAATTAAGTATTTGCTCTAGCTATGTAATCTTAGATAAGACACAAGGCCCAGCCACTGACGGAGGTTAAAAATATTTATATGATACTGAATTTGTGTTGCAATGTGTGTTCAATGTTTCAAAGTGTTTCAATCAATGTTTACGAAGCGTTGAACTCACAAAATTCGATGTGCAATGTATGACTGTACGCATCAGATTGTTGTGTCGCTAAGCGAGATATCTTAACGATTCGGCACTTGCTTCGAAATCGGAAGCTGTGCCATTGTTTTTATTTGAAGCATTGGAGCGAATTAGAGTTGCTTTGTAATAAGGATATTTTTGTTATGTTGCAAATGTTTTGGCATATTTGTGATGTGTTTACACTGTGTTAGCAAACAGCCTCTAAACTTGTTTTAAAACGCGCTATAAGTTGTTGCATTAATCAAAAAAATCAAAAATTAGCAGAGAGCTGCATAACTAATGCTACACCTATTAGCGACGCGAATCTGAAATATCTGATGACTCATTTCATCGTTTGACACCCGAATTAGTTTGTGCACAAACTGTGCACTATTTCACAAAATAATGCCGGCACCGGGGGTGGAACCCAGATTGTACGGGTCAAAGCGACGTACGCAAACCTATGAACTATTTGAGAGCTGCAGCTCTGATCGTTGATCAACCTCGCAACCGAATATAAACGCACTAAACAGCCGTTATACGACAAACTCAGCTAACATAACAGCTGTCATTGTGAGCTGTCTTGGTTGGTGGGCTGTGATCGTTAAGGCTTTAGCAGATAAGACTTTAATGCTGAAAATTGTTCAAAATTTGCAAAATTCTTTGAGCCTTGAAAAAATCTAAATTTTATGTGGAGTGCGACTAAGCTTATGCAGCGTTCACATATAAATGTGCGCACTTACTGCACATTGTAACATGTATTGTCATGTTTATAGCTACAGAATTTATGGCAATCACAAAGCTTATTCTACAAAATCTGTAGCGCCACATTCTTTGTTGTACAAAATTTGTATCGATGATCACGACTAGTGCTACATGTAAACTGGAAAAACCATGCCAGCTGTTGCTGCAAATCATATTACTAATTGTAGCAACAACCAACGTTGTTCTTACAAAAATCGTGCAAATACCACAGCTATTGCACTAAATATGTAACAATAATACGACTTATTGCTAGATGTTTCAAAAATGTTTTGTAGCAATGATCATGCTCATACGTGCTACAATGTGCAATGAATGCACACATTTTTGTGAACGATGCATTAAGATTCCCTAACTGACCATCCTATTTCGTAATTTTGCAAAATTTGCGGTACCGAACAACTTGATTTGGCGGAGAACACCCGGTTTGTTTGCGAACAAAATTTTGTCGGATTTTTATTACTGTTATCGAAAAATAACTGATAAAAAATTGAAGTATATTATTTATGACGTCACATATTACATTAAATTTGTTCGTGAACAGAGAAGAATTCTTCTTTAAAGATAAAAATCATACTGAGCTGTCATTCGAGTTCGAAATCGCTATGCATATGCTAGCAATGAACCGAATTGAATTTCCTATTTGTTCCGTAACAAAACATTGTGGATTCCACATCTGGTTTTGCAAAATAGGATGTTAGTGTTAGGTTTATTCGCACATTGGTAAAAAGCTTAAACAATAATGCCCTGAATTGTGCCGAGTAGTAACAAAATCAATGTTCACATATCATAATTTATGAACTCTATATAACTGGAAAAGGCTTCAAAATTTTCAGGTGAGATTACACCTAGTCTCCCGTACGTTGTACTGCGACTATCTTCGTATGTCGCCTTTTGGAACACTTAATAGTTCAGAGCGGCTAAGTTCTTTTCCTATGATTCCAATCAAGCATGACTTATAAATGTTTAGTATATATCTCCCTCCACTATGGTATAATGCCGAGACCATATCACAGCAGTAACGATATATAAGTTTAGTGGCACCAGTCCGTATTCTTGATAAATTTGTGTTTATGAACTTGAGTTATGAAGTGCTCTAATAATCAACAATTTGCATACCATTTCCTACAACTATGATTTTATATTTGTATCATCAAAATTGGTTTTTAACAGAAAGTGTCAAAATTCGCGACTTTTTAAAGTGGCAATAATACATTGAAATAACTAAACTGTTGATCAGAATATACTCGATATAATAGAGTACAATGCAAGCGCCGATGTTATACATGCACGAAAGTTCCGTGTGTTTCGCAAAGAGCATTTATTTTGGCTTTTAGGGCAAAGCAATTAAATATGACTGCTAACATTCCATAGTGATGGTTTGGTTGCAAATATATATATACCTGTATATACAAATAATGTTTTGTGTTTGAAAAATCAATTGTATTACTTATAATTAACCCTTTTTGCTCTGAATTAATTTGTAGTTCGAGGATCGATGATCAATTATTGGTGGTGCGAGGTATTGAATGTCGAATGCTCAGGTGAAAGTCACGTTTACCAGCCATTAATCTATTTCGGATCTATTGTCCGGATCCTCAAAGGCTTCTCCCAAAGCGAGCAAACAATCTAACAGTATTCTCCGAATTTAGCCAGTGCCAACACTCAAGCGTAATAAAATGGATACATCAATATAATAAAAATAAATACATCAATGGAATAAACGACATAGCAAGTACTGCAACCACGTTTTCTCAGTGTTACGTTAGTACCATAATGATTGTATATGTTAGGAGCATAATTTACTTAATAAGGAACAAAAACGACTCCAATGTATACATTCCTGTGCCGGCGGAGTTGAACACGACCTTTTGGACTGGTAGCACGGAAAAGCGCTGGACCACCCGGCTAATTTACTTGATAAGGAACAAAAACGACTCCAATGTATACATTCCTGTGCCGGCGGAGTTGAACACGACCTTTTGGACTGGTAGCACGGAAAAGCGCTGGACCACCCGGCTAATTTACTTGATAAGGAACAAAAACGACTCCAATGTATACATTCCTGTGCCGGCGGAGTTGAACACGACCTTTTGGACTGGTAGCACGGAAAAGCGCTGGACGACCCGGTTAATTTACTTGATAAGGAACAAAAACGACTCCAATGTATACATTCCTGTGCCGGCGGAGTTGAACGCGACCTTTTGGACTGGTAGCACGGAAAAGCGCTGGACCACCCGGCCATGCACGGAAAGCTAGCTACCCGAATCTCGCGGTTAGGTAATGGAAACCATGTTATAAAACCGCTACATTTTTGGAAAGAGGATTTGGATGACTATTTATATCTTAGCCCATGCGTCCTTCTAGATTGTTTAACCGCTGAAAAAATCATAAAGGCTGCTATTAGTTTATTCAGCGGTAATGCAGCGGCTTCGCAACAATCAATGGTTACTATTAGCTAGGGTAAACCTAACGGGTATACTAGCAATTTACTACATAGCAAGGCATTAAGGTTATTGTTTTGTTTCTTGTTTTTGATTTTGTTTCTCTTTGTCTCAAATAGTATTAAAGTAGGATTTATACCGTACTTTGTAATTCGCCACCCCAGGCTCTTGTATTAAGATTGTTTGTTTGCATTGACTATGATAACATATTCTAGTCAAATTGCTTAACCGAAATCCATTGAGCCGTACTCAACTAGAAATCGAAAAAGTCATAATAATACTTTTAAACGCCGGTTTGGATCGACAAGTGATAATAATGGTGTTGTACTATTGTTTTTCCATAGAGTCATGGAAATCTTATTAAGTTTGATATTTACTTAACGTTTGTATTCGTGCCCCGCTGTTTGCCAACTGAAGTGCTCAGCATCCGGCAACGACACCGAAATCGTTCATTCATCTTGGTCTAGGATTTGGAACTAACCGATGCTGTTTTAACTCTGAATTTCGCGCTCAACCATTGTGGAACGTTATACAATGTGTACTATTGAATCAGGATCTATTTTATATGTCACGAGACTGGAACTGAACACCGTCAAATTTATTTTTGTACCACAGATAAAGGAAATATTGAAATGAAATTAGCGACTTTAGGAGAAGCTAGGTTGGAGATGTACTTACGGGTAGCAAGAGTGCATTAGGGAAGAGTATGACACTTCCCTGCACTCACATGTAAACCCGTGTTTGATGATACGGGAGTTTTCCGCCTGACCCCCCACCAGTTTTTGGGGACGTCGAGATGCACTGACCCGTCAGATTCTGGGAAAGTGGCTCAAAACCCGAAGTTTTTTTGGGGGGGAGGGGGTAGGCGGACCAAACTAAAAATTTCTTTTGGTCGGTTGAACCAGTAGCTCCTTAAAGCGACCTCCCCCAGAAACTGAGCGGTCCGACCTACCCCAAAAAAGTGGGGGGGGGGGGGGTCCGAGCTACCCCCAGAGTCTGGGGGGTCAGTGCATCTCGACACCCCCCAAAAAAAAGGTGGGGGCCAGGCCGAAAACGCCGTATCATCAAACGCGGGTTTGCATGTGAGTGTAGGGAAGTGTCATATTCTTCCCTAATGCACTTTTGCTGGTAGTAATTTAAGTTTATTTGCTACCATAGGCTTTGTCGAGCTTTGATATTTTACAGTTTTTTTATAATAATTACATGATTTTAAATTATATTACAGTAATCATAGAATACCAAAATCGAATTTTTGTCAGGCTGAAAACGACAAATTTCATTACAAATAATATTTTAATTTCATATTTTATTATTTTATGATATATACACATTTAAAAATTTAATAAATTTCTATGCGATATACAACAATACGATATAAAATATGTTGAACAATAAAATACAACTGTTACAACTCGGTCGATTTTTTAATATCTGGTTCAGTTATCGCCATCGGAAAATCCAGAATGTAATTGCGTGAATAACACTCAATACTGACGCACCAATCTAAAAAGTCAAGGTTGTTTAAATATCGTATTTGTCCAAATATATAAAAATTTTTCGAAGTTTTTCGAAGCGGATTTTGTTTATGTCCAATTATATCAAAATTTGCTTTCTTAATTTGCTCATTATAATAAAATTTTGAATTTCCACATTGACATTAATTTTATTAAATTACTTAGCACTCATACTAATTTCTTAATACCAGTATGGATAGATATTTTCTGATGCAAAATTTATAACTCGGAAAACTTAATAGACAAAGTTTTTTTTGTATAGCCATAACGAAATGATGTAATAACATGCTAAAAGATATAAGAACGGATTGCTAAATTTTCGTAGCATTGTTGCATTTGATACATCTCACGAGTACTGAATTTAATAGACAAAGTTTTTTTGTATAGCCATAACGAAATGATGTAATAACATGCTAAAAGATATAAGGACGGATTGCTAAATTTTCGTAGCATTGTTGCATTTGATACATCTCACGAGTACTGAACTTAATAAACAAAGTTTTTTTGTATAGCCATAACTAAATGATGTAATTAAACATGTAAAAGATATAAAGGATGGATTGCTAAATTTTCGTAGCATTGTTGGATTTGATACATCTCACGAGTACTTAACTTAATAGACAAGTTTTTTTGTATAGCCATAACGAAATGATGTAATAACATGCTAAAAGATATAAGGACGGATTGCTAAATTTTCGTAGCATTGTTGCGTTTGATACATCTTATGAGTACTGAACCTAATAGACAAAGTTTTTTTGTATAGCCATAACGAAATGATGTAATAACATGCTAAAAGATATAAGGACGGATTGCTAAATTTTCGTAGCATTGTTGCATTTGATACATCTCACTAGTACTGAACTAATAGATAGTTTTTTTGTATAGCCATAACGAAATGATGTAATAACATGCTAAAAGATATAAGGACGGATTGCTAAATTTTCGTAGCATTGTTGCATTTGATACATCTCACGAGTACTGAACTAATAGACAAGTTTTTTTGTATAGCCATAACGAAATGATGTAATAACATGCTAAAAGATATAAGGACGGATTGCTAAATTTTCGTAGCATTGTTGCGTTTGATACATCTAATGAGTACTGAACTTAATAGACAAAGTTTTTTTGTATAGCCATAACGAAATGATGTAATAACATGCTAAAAGGTATAAGGGCGGATTGCTAAATTTTCGTAGCATTGTTGCATTTGATACATCTCACGAGTACTGAACGAAATAGACAAAAGTTTTTTTGTATAGCCATAACGAAATGATGTAATAACATGCTAAGAGATATAAGGACGGATTGCTAAATTTTCGTAGCATTGTTGCGTTTGATACATCTCACGAGTACTGAACTTAATAGACAAAGTTTTTTTTGTATAGCCATAACGAAATGATGTAATAACATGTGAAAAGATATAAGGATGGATTGCTAAATTTTTGTAGCATTGTTGCATTTGATACATCTCACGAGTACTGAACTTAATAGACAAGTTTTTTGTATAGCCATAACGAAATGATGTAATAACATGCTAAAAGATATAAGGACGGATTGCTAAATTTTCGTAGCATTGTTGCATTTGATATTCATCTCACGAGTACTGAAATTTAATAGACAAAGTTTTTTTGTATAGCCATAACGAAATGATGTAATAACATGCTAAAAGATATAAGGACGGATTGCTAAATTTTCGTAGCATTGTTAAATTCGATAATATTTACACGAGCACTGAACTTAATAGACAAAGTTTCTTTTGTATAGCCATAACGAAATGATGTAAGAACATGTGAAAAGATATAAGGATGGATTGCTAAATTTTCGTAGCATTGTTGCGTTTGATACACTCCTCGAGTACTGAACTTAATAGACAAAGCTTTTTTTTGTATAGCCATAACGAAATGATGTAATAACATGTTAAAAGATATAAAAGGATGGATTGCTAAATTTTCGTAGCATTGTTGCATTTGATAGATCCCTTCACGAGTACGGAACTTAATAGACAAAGTTTTTTTTGTATAGCCATAACGAAATGATGAAAATAACATGTAAAATATATAAGGACGGATTGCTAAATTTTCTAGCATCTCGCCGGCAATTGATACATCTCACGAGTACTGAACATAATAGACAAAGTTTTTTTTGTATAGCCATAACGAAATGATGTAATAACATGCTGAAAGATATAAGTGTACGCATTGCTAAATTTTCGTAGCATTGTTGCGTTCGATAACATCTCACGAGTACTGAACTTAATAGACAAAGTTTTTTTTTGTATAGCCATAACGAAATGATGTAATAACATGCTAAAAGATATAAGGACGGATTGCTAAATTTTCGTAGCATTGTTGCATTTGATACATCTCACGAGTACTGAACTTAATAGACAAAGTTTTTTTGTATAGCCATAACGAAATGATGTAATAACATGCTAAAAGATATAAGGACGGATTGCTAAATTTTCGTAGCATTGTTGCGTTTGATACATCTCACGAGTACTGAACTTAATAGACAAAGTTTTTTTTGTATAGCCATAACGAAATGATGTAATAACATGCTAAAAGATATAAGGACGGATTGCTAAATTTTCGTAGCATTGTTGCAGTTCATACATCTCACGAGTACTGAACATAATAGACAAAGTTTTTTTTGTATAGCCATAACGAAATGATGAAGCAAAAGATGTAGAAAACAGGAAAAGAAAAGGACGGATTGCTAAATTTTCGTAGCACTTGTTGCAGTTTATACACTCTCACCAGTACTTAACAAATAGGAAAAATTTCTTCTTGTATAGCCATAACGAAATGATGTAATAACATGCTGAAAGATATAAGGACGGATTGCTAAATTTTCGTAGCATTGTTGCATTTGATACATCTCACGAGTACTGAATTTAATAGACAAAGTTTTTTTGTATAGCCATAACGAAATGATGTAATAACATGCTAAAATATATAATGACTGATTGCTAAATTTTCGTAGAATTGTTGAATTTGATACATCTCACGAGTACTGAATTTAATAGACAAAGTTTTTTTGTATAGCCATAACGAAATGATGTAATAACATGCTAAAAGATATAAGGACGGATTGCTAAATTTTCGTAGCATTGTTGCATTTGATACATCTCACGAGTACTGAACTTAATAGACAAAGTTTTTTTGTATAGCCATAACGAAATGATGTAATAACATGCTAGTGAAAAGATATAAGGACGGATTGCTAAATTTTCGTAGCATTGTTGCGTTTGATACATCTCACGAGTACTGAACTTAATAGACAAAGTTTTTTTTGTATAGCCATAACGAAATGATGTAATAACATGCTAAAAGATATAAGGACGGATTGCTAAATTTTCGTAGCATTGTTGCATTTGATACATCTCACGAGTACTGAATTTAATAGACAAAGTTTTTTTGTATAGCCATAACGAAATGATGTAATAACATGCTAAAAGATATAAGGACGGATTGCTAAATTTTCGTAGCATTGTTGCATTTGATACATCTCACGAGTACTGAACTTAATAGACAAAGTTTTTTTGTATAGCCATAACGAAATGATGTAATAACATGCTAAAAGATATAAGGACGGATTGCTAAATTTTCGTAGCATTGTTGCGTTTGATACATCTCACGAGTACTGAACTTAATAGACAAAGTTTTTTTGTATAGCCATAACGAAATGATGTAATAACATGCTAAAAGATATAAGGACGGATTGCTAAATTTTCGTAGCATTGTTGCATTTGATACATCTCACGAGTACTGAACTTAATAGACAAAGTTTTTTTTGTATAGCCATAACGAAATGATGTAATAACATGCTAAAAGATATAAGGACGGATTGCTAAATTTTCGTAGCATTGTTGCGTTTGATACATCTCACGAGTACTGAACTTAATAGACAAAGTTTTTTTGTATAGCCATAACGAAATGATGTAATAACATGCTAAAAGGTATAAGGGCGGATTGCTAAATTTTCGTAGCATTGTTGCATTTGATACATCTCACGAGTACTGAACTTAATAGACAAAGTTTTTTTGTATAGCCATAACGAAATGATGTAATAACATGCTAAGAGATATAAGGACGGATTGCTAAATTTTCGTAGCATTGTTGCGTTTGATACATCTCACGAGTACTGAACTTAATAGACAAAGTTTTTTTTGTATAGCCATAACGAAATGATGTAATAACATGCTAAAAGATATAAGGACGGATTGCTAAATTTTCGTAGCATTGTTGCATTTGATACATCTCACCAGTACTCAACTTAATAGACAAAGTTTTTTGTATAGCCATAACGAAATGATGTAATAACATGCTAAAAGATATAAGGACGCATTGCTAAATTTTCGTAGCATTGTTGCGTTTGATACATCTCACGAGTACTGAACTTAATAGACAAATTTTTTTTTGTATAGCCATAACGAAATGATGTAATAACATGCTAAAAGATATAAGGAAGGATTGCTAAATTTTCGTAGCATTGTTGCATTTGATACATCTCACGAGTACTGAACTTAATAGACAAAGTTTTTTTTGTATAGCCATAACGAAATGATGTAATAACATGCTAAAATATATAAGGACGGATTGCTAAATTTTCGTAGCATTGTTGCGTTTGATACATCTCACGAGTACTGAACTTAATAGACAAAGTTTTTTTGTATAGCCATAACGAAATGATGTAATAACATGCTAAAAGATATAAGGACGGATTGCTAAATTTTCGTAGCATTGTTGCATTTGATACATCTCACGAGTACTGAACTTAATAGACAAAGTTTTTTGTGTATAGCCATAACGAAATGATGTAATAACATGCTAAAAGATATAAGGACGGATTGCTAAATTTTCGTAGCATTGTTGCGTTTGATACATCTCACGAGTACTGAACTTAATAGACAAAGTTTTTTTGTATAGCCATAACGAAATGATGTAATAACATGCTAAAAGTTATAAGGGCGGATTGCTAAATTTTCGTAGCATTGTTGCATTTGATACATCTCACGAGTACTGAACTTAATAGACAAAGTGTTTTTGTATAGCCATAACGAAATGATGTAATAACATGCTAAAAGATATAAGGACGGATTGCTAAATTTTCGTAGCATTGTTGCGTTTGACACATCTCACGAGTACTGAACTTAATAGACAAAGTTTTTTTTGTATAGCCATAACGAAATGATGTAATAACATGCTAAAAGATATAAGGACGGATTGCTAAATTTTCGTAGCATTGTTGCATTTGATACATCTCACCAGTATCAACTTAATTTACAATGTTTTTTGTATAGCCATAACGAAATGATGTAATAACATGCTAAAAGATATAAGGACGCATTGCTAAATTTTCGTAGCATTGTTGCGTTTGATACATCTCACGAGTACTGAACTTAATAGACAAATTTTTTTTTGTATAGCCATAACGAAATGATGTAATAACATGCTAAAAGATATAAGGAAGGATTGCTAAATTTTCGTAGCATTGTTGCATTTGATACATCTCACGAGTACTGAACTTAATAGACAAAGTTTTTTTTGTATAGCCATAACGAAATGATGTAATAACATGCTAAAATATATAAGGACGGATTGCTAAATTTTCGTAGCATTGTTGCGTTTGATACATCTCACGAGTACCGACTGACTCAGAAAATTATTTGGGAACCGCAATTTTGACAATTCTCCCATTATTTAACACAATTTACGCTATAAAAATACACAAATATTTTGACATTTCGTTTTGTTTAGTTCGGATTATGAGAGAGTTACAACAAAACTTGAAATGTGCATTTCAGCTAAGATTATGCCATATAGATGTAATATTCAAAATCCAAATTTCAGTATTTAACTTTTTATCCTACTGTCTACCTGGAGCGTAAACTTATACTAGTCGATATCAAGATAACCAGATGTATGTAGGGAAACATTAGTCAAAGTTGTTGTTTTGCAATAGTAAAGACTGAACGAGTTTTATAAATGTTTTGCAAAAAAGTTATTCGACACGAAATTTGCGTCATATCATAGCAACACAAAAATTACACTTGAACCTTATCACGGTAGTTAATGTATGACATTACATTTCAAATTTCTGTATCAGCAATCGTATAAAAAGTAAACAAGTGTTGTAATAGTACAACACCATTGGCCTGCCAAAGTTCTATATAACAATTTGATGGTAATATTAGATATATAAATATCTTTAATGGGTATAATGCTTATTCTCGGCCTCTGACATCGAGCTGCGTTGAAAAACGGCTGATTTGAAATTAGAAGTAATATGAATATTGTTGCTCATATCTAAATATTGAATAAATATCTCTTGTTGCTGCTATATAAATATTGAAGAGACTCTTGTTGCTGATATATAACTATTGAACAGACTCTTGATGCTGATATATAAATATTGAATAGACTCTTGCTGCTGATATATAAATATTGAATAGACTCTTGTTGCTGATATATAAATATTGAATAGACTCTTGTTGCTGATATATAAATATTGAATAGACTCTTGTTGCTGATATATAAATATTGAATAGACTCTTGTTGCTGATATGTAATGCATCATTTATAATAGGATGCGTGCGCATGGTCCTAATTATGTCACGCGTTCAAATGGGCTAGCTACTATGTCACGCATACAGTCCAACTCGACTATTAAAATTTTGAATACCCTAGCTAGACTGTGCATTTGTCATCGAGTGTCGAGCCGGACTGTACTTTCATCACGAGGCGTTCACCTGAGCCCTATAACTTAAGCCAGTGACTATATAGTCTGCGAACATTACGTTTTATTATACATATCTAAGTAATGCCCAAAAAGCGGCATACAGCTTTAAATGTTAATTGTA
>JASANE010030442.1:0-21834 GCA_030248225.1 Trileptium ribeirensis | reverse complement strand
ATTGCTTACATTGACGAACATACAGTGTCGAAGGTCCGTCGGCATAGGGGCGAAGATGATCTCAGGGGGATGGGAGGTTGGCAGGGTGCCGGTATAAATTTCTGAACTTTTTAACAACTCAAAATTTTCTCCCTAATTTTTACCAATTTCCGATAAATTTTTCCTGATTTCTGTTATTTTTTATTAATTTTACTCCAAATTTTGCCATTTGTACCCTATTATGTCAATTTCCAGTTGAATCGTGAGCGCGCTAGGGCGCCCGGCGGAGGCAGGGAAGAGGATGGATCGGAGCCTCCGAGGGAGAGGAGAATTTGCCTTGAAGGGGAGGGAGTTAAACCTCTGGGGATAAACACATTATTGACGCCTATGTAATAGACGGTAGCGGCGAAAACTCACATAAATTTGTTCTTTAATTAAAGTCTTGGTGAAATTACTCTTAGAGGAAATATTGCGAATTCCTTTTTACAAAAGGTCTCATATGCACTGGCAAATATTGAATCAAATCTCTACGGCTATTAAACTAATGTTTTTATGTTCTCCAAAACTTTTTTAATATATAACAGCCTAGCCCATACACTAACCGACTCCAGTCGTTCCAGTTATAGCAATAATCCAGTATGTTTACGAATGGGTGTATATACGATACAACCATGAAGGTCTTGGAGTCCTTACAATCTAAATAATATCATGTGTTTTGCCATTTAGGATAATGTTTTTGAAAACTATTTCAACATAAACCTGATACTATCCTATCAATGCCTAAAACATAAACTAAGAGTTGTATTAAGATAAGCACTATTTAGTGAAAGCCGCCTATCTTGATTTCGAACAGAGTCGAATCCTAAAGAACGCTGATTATTTGGATATACAATGTCGTTTCGAATTATGACCATGGGCAATCTTATTAACTAAATGAAAATCAACTTACCTTGAGGTTGTTGTTCTTCTTCAAGTAACGGCAACTGATGACACGAAAATCGTCCGATGGAACTGTTGTCATCGCGAACCGACGTAGCCTGAACAGCGTTGTACTTTGGATGATAGCCATTGATAGGTTTTAAACTCGATATTTGTGAAAAATATCCGTTCCCTGTCAAAATACTAATATTAATTTTACATTTGCTACGATTAAAAACGGTCTTGAATTTGTGGGTAGGCACATAGTTACCATGCTAGCCGGGCTATTGCTTGGTCCCTAAATAGGCACGTTTTGAGCTAGCGGGAGAAGTTGTGCTTTACCTGTACTTTGTTTAGTCAACCGTCTAAAATATAGGTAAAAATTAAGAAATAAGTTTTCGTTTACGCAACGAGGACTACTACTTTTTAGGTTAAAAATTTTCATTTTATCCTAAACCTACTTACAAAACAGAGTTAGGCAGTGAGTACGCTGATCGGCGTTGGATAAGAGTCTCAGTGTATTGAATGGGTTCTAATATTTTCTTGCATAAGAAGTTTCTTCGGAAATATGAGATAACTTCATGGGGTAAAACTGAGTGAGGGTAACGTCTACCTGCCCAATTCGTTTCCGTGACCATGGTATTCATATCAGTGATTTTATAAACTATTTATCGGAAGCTTTGAGTGGTAAATACACAAACTTTGTGTGGAAGTTCCAAAAACTTCTTAAAAATATAGCACACAGCTAAAATTATACCATCATGAGAAAAATATTTTTGGTCCTTTATGAGCTTGCTATTTCCCACAATAGCAGTCCCATGCAGACTGATATCTACAAAATTTGGAAAGCTTAAGCTGCGTTCACACGTTTAAACTTTATCCAAGTTAAAGCTCAAACTTTGATAAATATTTGAAAGCATTTTTTAATTTTTGATATATTTAAAAGTGTGAAACACCATTATAATAAAAGTTAAACCAATTAGAGCCAAAATAGATTTCGAAAAGTTTGGGCTCAATATTTAGCAAAACATTACAACAGATTCAGAAGCATCGTAATTAGCTATATTTTCCCGTTGCAGATTGCAGTCAAATTCTGATCAAAATTTGCGCTCAAATGTTAACGTTAAAGTCTGAAAGTGGAAACGCGCGACTTTAGTTTTGAATGAAATCTACTTATATATGTATACGGTTACTAATTGTATATTACTCTAAACAAGTAAAATATTCAAACTTTTACAAGTCCTAGTGGAATATTTTTGTCTTGAAATGAAAACATGTAAACTGTTTAACCCTTGCATGATCTACTCTGCCAATTGGCATTGGCGATTATAGCAACGCCTTGTGTGAACAAAGTATGTCACCTTGTGCATATTTCTTAAGAAACCGAGCAACAGCTATCACATAACTCATCAGTTTGCGTACCCTGTTCTACCACAACGATCGGGGTTCGATCAGCGGCACCGGTTTGAGTTTGTCAAAAATTGCACGATACACAAACTAGCTCGGGCGCTAAATTGCTTATCAAAAATTAGTCCGTCGTTGGTCTAACATTTTCATACCCAACCGTGCCAATTGGCATTGCCGATTATTGTAATGCTTTGTGCAAACAAAGTATGTCGCGTTGTGCATGTTTGCAAGGGCGTTGTTAATATTCGCGCATTTTCCGAGAAACCGAGCAAGTGCTCTCAGATAGCTGAGACAGCATTAAAAGAAATTGAGGGAAGCCTGGCAACAAATTTTCATGACATTTCAAAACTATAGGAACATATATATATTTCTTTGTTCTGTGAAAAAAACCCCGAAACTATCAAAACTGAATAAAAGTTTCTATCTGTTCGTTTGCACGACGTCTGTTTTTTCTAGTATTGCGCTTTGCCTCTTGCAACAGACACATAAACTCATTTAACTGTTCGTTCTATCATGGGCGCACTCATATCACGTCTGACCCGAAATCATTTGTAGTTACATTGCATCGATTTCACCAGAACCGATACGACAAAATTCTGTATATACCGTGTTATGTGCATGCATTTTTCGGACCGTGTCATTAGATTTGACATGCAATAAAATAGTACATACTTCGCCAAATCAGATCGCATCGCATCGGATGCAATACACGCGTGCAAATTGGATCAGATCGAACTGGAACGGATCGGAAGCCATGTGAACACTTCCTAAAAAGGTTCGGTTGCGTGACCCAATTTTAGAGATAGCGTTAATGCGTCGTTCACGTTATATCCTCACCGTTTGGAACCTATGTCCCCACGCTCTGGACAACAGGGTGTCTTAGTTAAACTCATCATAAACCGTAGATTAGCTTAAACTGTTTTATCAACAAGATAAGACTATACCGTAAATTATGCAGATAGAAAGGTGCAAATGGGAACATCACCAAGGATATAGCTACCAACTATGATATCGGTATAAAACAAACTGAACTAGTAAAGACAAATTGGCCATTTTGATAGAGGATACGACTACCTTTATTTTAGAAAGCTTGCATTTAGAGAATTTTGGTCATAGATTGACCTTACTCCGGGTTCTTTCCCATTATTCCCTACCCTGCGTTTGCCCAAATTGTTGATTGAAATTTTTCTGTTATTTTTGTGATCCTCGAGACCTCCCCTGATCATTTCAAGCAAAAAATTGAATGTTTAAAATTTTAACTTTTTTCGGGTCCCAAGGCCCCTCTCCTGACAACCCAAAAATTTTTTCTTAAAAATTAGATTTTTACCCACTATTCGACGCGGCTTGACGAGCTGAATCGAATGGTGATATTTTAAGGGGATCCGATAACCCGATCATAAGTTATGGCCAAAAACTACCGGAGGCAGAGAGGCTCAGCAATTAAACAGGTTTTGCCTATAACTTAGGATACTTTTATCAGACTCTGTTAAAAATAACAACATTAGACTCACTCGTCAAGCCGCGTCGAATAGTGGTTAAGAAAAAATTTTGGGGTTGTCAGGAGAGGGGCCTTGGGACCCGAAAAAATCGAAAAAATCTAAAATTTCAAAAATTCAATTTTTGATTGAAATGATCATGGGAGGTCTCGAGGATCACAAAAATACCAAAATTTTCAGAATCTGACCATCTTTGGGCAAACGCGGGCTGGGAGGAATAATGGAAAAGAACCAGATTATTTTTGTGCATTAAAAATGTGTATATAAGGTATTGTTTAAGAAATTATTCTGCACAGCTAAACACACCGCTCAGACAGCTAAATATACATGCACCAGTAATGCCATGCTCTTATTGAATATCCACGGAAACTAATTAGCACTTTGACGAAGCCCCACACTCAAAAATTGATAGAAGCCTCTGCTAACCTACCTTGTACTGAGTGAGCAAACCCGTTTCGGTCAAGAACAGGAGCCCAACTATTGATTGACAAATGCCTAAAATAATATATTTGCTTACATTTCTTTATATATATATGTATGAAATTACAATAGATCATTGCGCGGATAACTGGATTAAAAAGAACCAGGTGAATTACACAACTACCGGAAACCGAAATGGTGCCGGTGAACTCACTGACCGTCAGCGGTCCGCGAAACCAGCCACATGCTGGAAGGCCGCTTGAGTAGAATTTAAGGCCACGATAATTTGTCAAAATAGAATGAATTGTTAGGTAAGTTTTCTAACAAAAAGTGTGAAATATCGACTGTCACGTGCGAAAAAAACATTTTCAAATTTAAGCAGAGGACTGTACATCACAATAAAACACAGTTGCATACCACAAACAGGATTATCATAAGAAGGCAGTAGGGACCCCGCTATTCAATCAGAAATTTGTGGGTACCCCGTAATTTACTACATCATATATCGCGCATTAATTTCAAACTTATTGGCATAACGCATAGTATTGTCGCTCGCTGATACGCAATACTAGGCACAAAATTCAAGATCATTTACCACTTCTCGTTCAGTATAAAAATAACATAAATTTATCTTGTTTTCTAAACAATTTTCATATATCCTATTTGAACCTCTAGAATTAGAATAGTACAAAAGTGGGCAGGTCCAGTATCAGTCACTACATATTTTATTGTGTTTGGCTAACATTACTGACATGCTCACAGTGCTACAAATATTAAAACACCTCAAAGCGGACACTTTGGAAGTAATTTTCACGTTTAAATTTTAATCTGAAAACAGTAGTTTTTGCAGCAAAAACTAGAACTTGGAAGTATATCTGTAGTTCATAAGATGATAGCGTTTCAAGCGCGAAAGTTTCAAGATCCACCAAGCCGACATTTTTGTCCTGAGTCGTGTGAAATGTTTTGGTTTTTGGTCGAAGATTAATGATTTTTGGTGTTTTAAGTACATATTCTCCAACGTTTGGTATTTCAATTCTAGAGTCGATATTTAACCGTTTACGTAACTTCAGGTAATGCTTGATTAATATTATGTAGTTATTCTACTGCCAGATTACTTCTGAGTAAACTGAACATACACGTATTCAAATTATATAACAGATCTTATGACAACTAATGCACTTCGATAGTACATGGTGAATGAAGTGATTGCAAAGTGCTAAGAGCACAACCTATCGTTGCTCGAAGACTCTTGTTTCTGGCAACGGATAAGTTACTAGCCCCGAGTGATGCAACAGTATGCGACGCACGCGTTCAAAGCCTCGCTTCCGACCAACAACACGTAATATTAACATTTTGACAGGGTTAAATCTTATTCGGCATGCCAATGAATAAAACTTACCCAACACTTGCACTGTTACCGTTCGACGACAAACCATTAGAATCTTTGGAATTGACAAAAAATTTCGAGCGTCGCTTGAACATTTTAAACACTGACGAACCGAATGCTGTTCATATAGCACTTAGCGACAATTTAGTTACGAATCTAAGTGGCGCCTTTGTTGAGGCCACTTAACGAACGCTTAGTAACGCTCTAACAATCGACATGAATATAGTTTCGTTAGGTAATAATGATATATTTATTATGATATATTATACTATTAAAGAAATTAGCATATATTATCACCATCATTTTAATATTCTAAAAGATGAGGTACATCACATTACTATTAATGTTTGTGGAGCGGAATCATCAATAGCGCGCAATAGTTGGGATCTTTAGTGACTAAATTCGAATTCAGCTAAAGTTGGATGAATTTTTTAACGGCATTTGTGATTGAATTATCAAGCTTAATGCTTTGAAGAGATCGATCATGTCTGCACGGATTATTTGGTTTAAGTGAACATGTGATTACTATTGTGCAGGCGTCTGATGGACCCGTAAGCGGCGTCAACAAGCCACACACTACGCGCTACTAATAGCGGAGTGCGAAGCTGATGCCATCGGTGAATTTTCGAAACTTGACTAAGCGTTCATTAAGAGAACATCGAAGACGATACGTCAAACTTGAAACTGCCAAACCGGACATCACTTTATTCTTGAACTATCATCCTTATCTAGATGCTTCGCGAGGACCATTGGGTTTCTAACACTTTGAAATCATATGTTCAACTTGAAGTATGCTACTCTGTGACCATGTTCCTATAGTGCTGCTCGTTAATATTTGTGAACCTACAGAGCCACTTTGGCATATAAATTTTTTGTTCATCAATTCACATCAGTAGAATGAACGACATAGTAAGGTATTCAACCAACTTTTAATTTTACTAATGCAGTTTGATTTACGACAAACACATTTATCTAGAAAAATTTGCTTCAAAAATCTTACGTTCCAAGAACCATTGGTCACTCGAAAAAAAATTGCCATAAAACCTGCCGAAATAAAATTTTCGAATCAGCTCGCCCAGCTGAGACGATTGGTACCAAATTCATTGCTGCATCTACTAAATTGACCAATTTCGTCCTGGGGAGGGAAGTAAAATAAACGAATATTGTGCCTCGTTGACAGACACAAAGTTGACAGTAAGCCTCGTTAATGGCGTTGTTTTGAAATTCAATTTCAATACATTCTTCGATAGTACATCAGTGTTACTCATGTTTCGTGTACACGGCCATCAAGCTACAATAGACCACATAGCTCATAGGCTGTAAAAGTGCATTGATCACTGTTGCGCCTCGTACTACAAATGGGCCATACGCTCCCCCGATACTTACCTACATTTTACCCAGGACGCACTCGGTTGATTAGCAATCGGTGACCGGGTTCTTGTCATTCAAGTAGTTATGTAGTTTTAATTATGTATATTTTGGTTTAACTTGTAAACCATGTTTACGTTACATAAACAGATATTTGTACAACAAAGTTTCGACATGAAACATAATTATCAGACCTGTAATAAGCAAACGGTCCCAATAATTGTTGTGTCTTTACGGCTTGAGCCTACTCCTTCGCTTCAGATAATGTGTATATATGCCCATAGAGGATAGGATATCACCCCTAACGATCAGATCCCAACCATAGTTGTATCTGCCGCCTTGCCCGTAATCCCACCCCCCACGAGCCGAAAGCACGCGGTAGATTTTAGCAATTACAAATGAATAACAAAAATTAAAGGCATAATGAGAATAATCATAAACAAATATTGGGGAAGCAGGCGAACACTTTCGATCATTGCTTCGTCCACACACCGACGTGTAGCCCCCTTCACGTCGAGACCATCTACACACTCTCCTAAGCTGACAGAGCAGCTATGCTATATGTATATATATTAGTGAGTTCCAGGAGCGTTCCGTGAAAGTATTTCAAAAAAGTGTAAATCCACTGAAAATATCACGTTGACATAGAAAATATTTCTGCGAAAAGTAGGTCAAAAGGCGTGAAAAGGTGCTAAAATTATACAACAGTATTTAACCGAGGGTTGCAGCCCACCGAACTATAAATAACCATTATAAATTTCCCAAATTTTATACAGAATAATTAATTTTTTCTACTAGCATTTATCAGAGTGTCTGCAGAAACATTTGAAATTTTAAACAACTATATTTTTTGTTTTATCTCAATTTTGCATGTATATTTTAATATGATATAAAATGTATTACATATTATAAATATATATATAACCTTTTATAAATATATATAACATAATAGATGCGCAAAGTCTGTTAGCTTAACCAGTAGATAATACCGACGGCTGGGGTACGCGATGGGGACAGAGGATGACCAATAATTTTCCCCAATTTCTCCTCATAATGTTTACAATTCAATTTTTCTCATATATAATCTTCCTACTTACACCAAGTTTTCCTCATAGATTTGGAATTTTGCATCATATTTGCTGATCCTTAAAGGGTGCCATAGGCAGTAGCTTAAGCGACCCTTAATGTTTACACCCCGCTGCCACCTAATATATATATATATTATATATATATACATAGTTAGAAGGGGAATTATTCACTCTCCGGCCTAATGCCAGTTTATTAAAATACTATTATAAGGTCATATATCGTATTTTATTTTTGATTTATCTAATTTTTGTTTGTATAATTGTTTCTGTTTATGCTACATCAGCTGTTGTTAGGCCATTGCTTACGTTTCGGGCTCGCTATAACTGCCTTAACGCATGCTGCAAGCCTCGTTACACTGAATGTTTGGTTAGCAGTATGCGTTTGATTAATAAACTTATTTGTCACGATTATATTTGCTGCCTACGTATATAATAGCTTTAGGGCGATACTTATAATAAAGCTATATCTATATACCACTAGAATATCGCCTGCACTTGGTGCTGCTGCAGCTGCTGCGGTTTAGATAGCTTGTTCTTTCCGTTTGTTCTAAATTTAGAACCTATTTATAGTGGCTAAATTCCGTTCCACCTGTAAGGGTTGAATGATTTGCTTGATAATGCTCATTTTTACATCTTTTGATTTGGCTCTACAAGCCGAATCGAATTCCGCCAACCACGATTAAATTTAGAAATTTAAATTAAGAATTGGAAACTTAAAGTCTTATATATAAAGGCTGAATTTTTTTCACACCAATGATGCTGTTTCCAAAAACTAAAGGCATAATTCTTGAAAACAATCTGAACTGAAAATACTATAAGCAATGGCAGAAAAGTTGTTTTATATAAAAAAGGGGATAACTGGCTTGCTTACGAGGAGTTGACACTAAAACTGCAAAAAATCAACTTACTGCTCAATGAAAAATCTTAGTCCATGCGTGACCGAACTCTGGATGAAAACCCGCAACGCAGATAATCCCAATCGTACGATAGAAATACTCGGCTTTTAAAGATAAAGTTAAAGTCAAATTTTCGAATTTATACATAAACGGAAGACTTGTGGCGATATCTACGTTGCTTATGTGCAGATGATACGTTCTTCAGCATGATTGCGTCATCAAGACATATTAATGGCGCCATTAACATCGAAAGTTACATGATTTTTGTATGCGTTAAGAACAGCCTACGAATAGAAGAGCTTAAAAAATGAACGCCGATTGCACGATCTCGAAACTCACTAGTGCAAAGCAGCCAAAGTCCACGACAAGCCGTACGCTGGTTTTTATGCTAATCAACGCTATGATGCAGAAACTAATATGTTATTATGCGGCGTTTACGTTATAAGTTGCCCGCCATGTGGAAGTTTTGTCCACGTACAGCCTGCCTAACACCGTTAACGATATAGTGTACAGAACACCAACACTGTATTCTAAGCAATTCTATATAGTATTTCGGCCACCATCAGCATTTGTACATGGTGTCATGGACACCATTAAATTCTAGCTAACGGTGATGAAAGTCCTTTGGGAAGATGTCTTGGCGTTTCTTCAGTTGTATGTTGTTTACACGGTTTAACGTCTGTCCGCGCACTTCCTATGCAAAGATTTCAACGCAATGGTTTATGGGTTACACTCAATTAGTGTAAATCATTTGAAATTTGAGTCAGCTAGTTTTCCCGCCTTTTTTAAAATAAGTATTCAAACATTGGGTGTCAAAGACACCATAGTGTTTTATATACATGGTGTCAGCTACACCATGACTTGTGCTGCACTGTATGTCCGTCCGAACACCATGCACCGTGGTGTGGTCATGATCACACGTGGCCAAATCTTAAACATGGTGGGCGTTTTATAACGTAAACGCCGCATTACATCCATATTATTAAAAACCCCACTATTTTTGCTGCTGCGATGTAGACCATTTTAGTTATTTTGTTCTTTCCGCCTGTTCTAAAATTATAACGCATTTATAACTAACATCACGTTTATTCTGTAACTTTTGAAGGGGTTCCTTGATGAGGGACACTATTCAGTTTGTCTCGACGAGCGAAATCGAATGACACGCAATAGTTTAGAAATACTATAATATATAATATCAAAAATATATATCATAAAATTTAGAAGTAAATTTAAAATAAGCCTAAAAATAGCGGATTTTAAGATGTTTTGTGTAAAATAACAACTGGGCAGCGGTCAATAAACTATTAAAAGTATCGATATGAGAATTGCACAATTTTAAACTTTCAAAAAATAAATAAGGGTAAAGACAGGGTACTTTGCATACAATAAACATTGGATAACAAACAAGCTAAAAACAAAAATTATATAAGATTCGATCACGTTAGTAGCCTTAATGAACCGCACTATAATCAAAAGATATCTATCACACATTGGCAAGTAAACCAGAGAATGAAAAACTGTTTAAAGGACCAATTTTTTCAAGGTATTTAAAAAGTATTCTTAAGAACTTTATAAAAATGGATTTGTGTCAAATATCTCGAACTTTTAAGATGAGAAGGGTTATTTAGAACATATATATCTGAATTTATACATAAAAGAGATATTTTTCATGGCAGTTTCGAGCACAGACAAAGTTCATTCGACCAAAGACACCCATTTAGTCACAGAAATCTCAATATCATACTGTCTGTTTTTCAATAAATAACCAAATGTTTCCATGGGAGCATAAAACTAGGAATTAATTTTCAAACATCAAGAAAAATCTTTAAGCAAACAAGAAAAACATTTAGAAGAAGTCTCAAACGCACCTTCGACAACGGGGTACCTTAGATACCCCATGTTTTTCATAAATTTTTCGAGGGTAGTGTCTTGCCGCGTCTTCTTTGCAGTTTCATTGACGGTGTGCAGCATACTATCATACCAACGTGCGTATTTTCTAGATATTAATATCGAGATTTTCAAAAGAATGACCAGTATATATAAATAATAGACCGTATTCGGAACAGACAGCATATGGTACTGTTTATTGTCGAAAAAATGATAGTTAAGGCTATGTATTAACTGTAAACAAAAATGTAGTAACTAATAGAGGTGAGAGTTAGGGCTATTGTCTCGGCTTAGCTCGGCTCTAGAGCCGAGCTGGCTATGATGTAAGAAGAGCCGAGCCGAGCCGAGCTGAGTATATCTTGAAAAGCTCCCAAAACCTCTTTTCCAAAATAAAAGCATAATTTTAACAGCTGCAATAGCTAGAACTGCCTCGACTCTTAATTTAAAAGCTCTAACAGCAACTAGTTATAATTCTTCTGGTAGTTTCTATATTACATTATGTTCTCTCTAGTATTATCAAATCGCAAACTCTTATTATTAGGAGCCAAGAGCCGAGCCTAATCTGGTTTTTTATCGGAAGAGCTGAACCGACCCGAGCCGGACATGATTCAGGAAGAGCCGAGCCGAGCCGGGGCACAAAACTAGGCTATTTCTCACCTCTAGTATTAAGAGTGTGTCGTATACCACGGCAATTGATTTACGGTATTGGGTGTGACTCTGACTCATACATCATTATATTGTAATTCTCAGCACCAAACTGTATACACTATTAGGTAGCTTAGCTTTCACAGGCTTAGATATATCTGTACGATAATAAATATGTAAACATGTTTGGATATTTCTATACCGCCCAATGGTCGGACCCAAGCTAAGCCACATGCCTCCACCTGGAGGCTACGCAACCCACGCCCCCCTTCCACGCGCAGAAACCGGCGGAAATTTGGCGTAATTGGGCACAAATTTACAAAAATTGGAAAAATTAAAATTCAAAAATGGGTAAATATAGCAAAATGGGAAAATTGGTAAAAAAAATTTACCTAAATTGGGAAAAATTACTAACCTTTAAAGATTTCGACGCTCCACCACCCACGCCACCCACCGGACACCCACCTACACCACACACCATACGCCCCAGGGTCGACGGCCTTTGGACACCTATGATCCACTGCATATAGGTAACTATAAACATATACATAATTAGAAGCTCAGATATACAAAATATATTTACATGTGTTATTACTTATGTTTTACCTATCTAGAATGACAAATTAGGTGTGCAAATAGCAAGGGGCAAAACAGTATTCAGAAGGGGCGCAGACAAACGAGCCCGAGTTATAGGGAAAAATTATCAGGCTACAAGCGCTTAGAAGCCGTTCCCCTTGATGCGCCCCTGGAAAATGGAATAAAAAGTGTAAACCATTCTACAAAGACCAGTTAGACTTTAGATCCGGTGATTGCTTGCCTGCTTAAAAATTAAAAAAACTTATTTCTGCGAAATATTGACCCCTAAAGCAACTTCTTAATAAAATTGACTAGAAAGTTGATTCGATGGGGTCGAGTGATGCTTTATTGTTGTACCCCTAAATCGAGTGATGGATACGTTGGATATGTTCAAGTATCAACCCGTAAATATAATATTGTTGTTCGATTTGGATCGACCTTTTAATAGCCCCATGGACAATGTTGTATAATAACATTTGTTAGGCTGAAAGTTTAAACCTATTTCTTTAACATCAAGTACTATTATCGTTGCTTTCAAAACAATCTCTAGAAATTGAAGCAATAATTCTATAACTAAAATTATGTCTTGCCGGTTATATAAATATATTTATATACTTTGTTTACGTATATATTCGACATATATAGTCATGTGTCAGTCTATTTGAACACATGCTCTTTATCGCACGGTACCATATGAGCTGAAAGCGCCGAATTATAATGACGCAATACCTTACAATTACATTTCATATATTCCATAAAAGATTAACAAACAATTATCCGCTTTTCGACATAAAGGATCAGTCTTCCCCAATTTTTCTGTTCGAACAGCCCCGTCCCACAGTTTTAAGTATTATGTTATGCGTCTCCCAATCACACGATGCGGCGTAACATTGCAAAGTGGTCATTTATGACAAAAAGATATCTGTAACCAGCCAGTCGTCAATGGTGGGAGGGGTTGCAATTCCGAAAGAGGCGCCAAAAATATTGGCAGCAATTAAGTTCGGTATTAGCCAATAAATTTGACAAGCTTGCTGTGATACGACTAACGGTTGAAACATGGCTTGTGTTTATACAAATATTTGTACGCATTGTCGTGACGCGTTCACGCGAGTGCGATAACACCAGTTAAATAAATCACTTCATCGTTTTCAGCAACCCGAAAACATTTATGACCACAAATGCAACGAATTATAATATTCCTTTGAAAATTCCGGAGTCATGCATAATTCAGACTCGGGGAGGGTGGTCCCATGGGATACAGTACAATTCCAAAAAAGTACATCGGTAACAGATACACTCAAATAAATTACTTCGTCGCTTTCCGCAACGTCGAAAATTTTTCTAATAACAGATGCAATAAAATGTGACATTACACTGAAAGTCACGAAATAATGCATAGCTCTTGGGTGAGCGGGTTCCTATAAATACAGCATCATTCCAAAAAGGGTACGTCGGTTACATTCAAAAAAAAAAAAATTTTTTTGGTCAAAAAATTTTTTTTCGCTAAAAGTGTCAAAAATGAATTCCCCATACTGGAAAACCCCCGTATGCAAAATTTTAGGCAAATCGGAGCAAAAAATTTTTTTCATTTCTTGGGCCCCGATATTAGACTTATACCATCTTATTATATCTTGATTCGTTCTGAAATATTTGTAAACTGTCTGGACGGACAGACGGAGGGTGACGGTAAAATTTATCAATGCGCTTACAAATGAATGCTAGCTCGGTTTGTTCGCTGCGCAATAATTGTTATTACCTAGGGCAAACCCAACCATTTATAAAAATATGCAGAAAAGTACAACTATCGCCAAACTTTTATTTAATCAATGACTCACGATGATGTGACAATTTTTCATATTACTGACACCAGGATGTTCGTCGGCAAAGCTACTTTTCTTGTGCAAGCAGCTACACGCCAAGTGCAATATATAAAATCATAAGCAAGATTTAAATAAAATACTTAATAAGCCTAAATTCAAGCGGAAAGGAAGAAAGTCCACTCACATTCGGTTAAACATTAAGCGATAAAACTATTAGTTTTACTTGAAGGGAGTAAGTACATTTAAAATGATTATTAAAATGGTTTCTTGTACTAGCAAAAACCGGTTAATGTCAACATTGCTTAAAAATGTTTTGGATTTTTAGGAGTCAAATAATCCTGCAAGAAGTTCGGAGCTAGCAAAACCATATAGCTCTATACCATATATAATATAGCTCTCACCGCATAGCTATGTTTATAATAGTTTGAATGAAGCTAGCTTTAATTAATAGTGGTCTAGGCGGATAGGATGATGTGTTGTGTAATGGGCAATCATCACGGCCAGCCTGCACACAATGCTTCGGCATAACAACCCGGGTTGTCACCTAATGCCAATTGCATCTTTATCCTTTTTAGCTTTAATAGTTTTCTTTCGTGGCCACGCGCATTTGTGTTGGGAGAAATTTGGAAAAAAGTTATGACAACTACCAATTTTTTTATTAAGACGATTGAATAGCAGAATGAGTTCGTCTTTACGACGAAGTAACTCTAGTGATCCTAATTTGAAGTATATTAGGCGTATATTTTACGACAAGTCGAAGACACCAAGCCGTATGGGTACCTTTGAGGTCGAATACCGATGCGCTTTCTCCAACTTATCTATTGCGATCAAATAACAGGTGACTAATCTTGCCCAGAATATTCCTAGATTGACCGGATAAATCATTATTAATGACTCTGGCCAAAATGTATGAAGCAGCTAAATAACATATTAATTACACTATATGCTTATATGCTTTTGTACCGATGACATAGTAATGCGCCTTAAATTTTAGGTTACAGTCATCACGACACCTAGGTCTTGTACACGGGGAAACACATGGAATTTCATTCTTTTGCAAAATATACTGGAATATTGGGTTGTTTTTGTACAAGTGTAAAATATAACATTTCGAGACTGAAAGCTGCCAGGATTTTGCAAATTGATCAAAAGAACAAAAGCGCGTTCTGAAGACGCGTCGAAGCATTGTTATCATTGCAGTTTGAGGTATTAAAAAACGTCTTAGTGTCGCCTGCTAAACGTTTGTGTTTCACATTATTAATTACAACAAGCAGCAATATGTATATATATATATATATATCAAAACGAAGTAGATGTTAGGACGTTGCCTTGAGGCAGTCCAGAAAAAAACTTGCTATCGGTTTGAATATGTATTATTCAATTTAATTTTACTTATCTGCTTCCGAAAAACCACAATCCAATTCAGAGATGCGCCAGCAATGCCTATACATGAAATTTTGCGAAGCAGTTTGACATTCGAAACAGTATCAAAATCTTTTGCAGAATCAATGTGGGCAACATGAAGTGATTTTCAAGTGTCTAATGCGTTTGACTAGTTATTTTTGGATTCAAGCAGCTGAGTACATATTGATTTCTTTGATACAAATTCATGTGTTGTTTGGACTAACTATGCCATGCAATTAAGACTGTTTACGATTATTAATAATAAAGTCCAACTTTATGGCAGACAGTAATGATATGGGTTTATAATTTAACACGAGACGCGACAGACGAATCGACTCTTTGTATAATGGACTGTGTCAACACATAACCAGGTGATTGGCAAGCGAGCATTTACTCGAATATATGGGCAATAGGGAAGGAGAACGAATCCCTGGCATTTTAACAAAGTATTTAGTATTGCCGTCTGGAGAGGGACGGTGTTTTTATTTCACACACCACATAAATTTATGCACAATTTGTGAAGAAAATGTAACCCAAGAAACATTATTATTAGAAGCAATAGTGTTTCGATATGTTTGAAATAGTTGTTGCCGTCAGCAAGAACTGAGGTTAATGCACTAGCCAATATATCAGAGCGAGTTTTGTCGTCAGTAAATAATTTATCGTTTGGTGCACGAAGAACACCAACAAATGATTTCCCATACAATCTGTTATTTGGAGATTTAAAAAATTTATTGCGGCGACTACTGTTAAGAATATTCGTTTGTAAAGCAACCTTGAAACTAGCAATAGCTTTAGAACACACAAGCCTCATAGCGGGAGATGGGGTTGATACCCTGTAGCGTCGGACTTCTTCTGGGTGCGAGGTGCTCATCCCTCTAACAGGTCCCCACACCCCATGAGGCTTCGTACCGCCCCCCGTCCCGAGCAAAATTTTAATAAAAATCGAAAAATATGGCGGATTATTGGCAAAAATTGCGGGAAATTGGGAAAAAAATTGGCAAGAATTAGAAAAAAATTTCGAGTCACAAAAAATTAAAAACTTATCTCCCTGGCCTAGCACTCGCCGATTTGCTGATATGAACCTGATTAAGCCGAAAGTTCCCTCAGAACAGACTATCTCCTGAAATTTCGGACCTCACACCTGTATGCTTTAGAGCATTTTAAACCAAGTTTATTGTAGTCTTCGGAATTTGACTTAAATTTGCTCACCCTCCGTAGCTTTGCTTTACGTTTGAGCAGTTTCTTAATGCAAATGCACTATAGAGTAATGTTCAAAATTTGAGCATTATATACTACAAATGTAACGGTTATTCACGTAGATGAATATAATGGGGACGACGTGGGCACCTGCTGCAGATAAGCCAGCAAAATTTTTTTGGAAATATACTGTAGCTGCCTGAGGAGAATGAAGTTAAGTGTAGTCGTTAAGCTACTGAGGTACACCCTTTTAAAAATTCATGTTAGATATATATCATCTGTGTGTCTGAAAATTCGATGTAAAAATGCCGAAACATTGAATAATTTTAAACAGTATATGCCAGTTGGAGTCAGAATTTCGTGAGTCCGCTGCTGGTTATTAAACAGCACGTTAACACAAAGTATAACCACAGGAATAGGAAAGCGTTTCTAAATTCCTGTACAATTTTGGGAAAACAATTTTTTTCGTTGCAAATGCAAAAACTTTACACATCATTTCAATATCCTAACTAGCTTTGCAGTGCTTATAATATTTAAGTAATACCTTAAGAGCAAAACTAAGCATGCAAATAAAAACACATATTTTCTGAAAAAAAAACTGTCGCGGTATTGTTGATGCGCAATGGTATATACAAGCAGCGGTATAAAATATCTGTTTTTCATCTTGTCACACAAAAATATAAATTTTGTTTCCGGTTTCGGGAATATAAAAATGAAAACAATAAAATTAGGAGTATATATACACAATTGGGTACAAAAACGAATTTCATCTTCCTGTTACTGTAAATTTCGGCCGTAAAAATACGTCACAAAAAGCAGAGTGAATATTTTCGAAGACAGACGGTTTGGAAAACAATCCTGGTTTGGAAATGCACATAAATAATGATTACTAGTTGTAATAAGATAAATAATTGCTGAGAACGCCAAACAGTTATTAATAACTGTTAGAGATTAACGACATGTCCATACTGGTATTGATTTAGCATCAAAATAATGATCCTTTTTCAGTTTTTTACTATAAATGCCAATGCCGATGTTGCAGATTTTCAGCACCTGTTTTAAAAATGGTTATTAACGATAGACCACCATTTGGTAAGATAATAGTTATCAAATGACGAAAATGGGGCAAAATGGGAAAATTTCATTGTTACTGAACAAATTTTTCCTGATGTTGCAATTAATTGAATTGGATTCAACCTGTTAATTACTTTTGACATAACGTTTAAAACTCATATTATTATATGTTGCAACTCTTATAAATAAGTAAAAGGCTGCCGGAATATGCTGAATTTTCATCGGTTGACCCAATTCATTGTTTTTAGGCAAAAATGTTCACATATTGGAATGTTATCGTCCTACCTAAGAGGTAAAACAAATATTTTAAAATCTTAAAAGTATAGATGGGTTACTTTATAGTGGATTATATATGGTGTTGTTAAAATCCGAACAGAGATCTTCTTCAAGAGACAATGATGCTGTCAAAACCGCTTATGTTATGACAAAATCATGCCGAAATCATTGAAGTTGTTGTTAACTGCACATTAACTTGTACAATTTGATTCAAATTCCCACAAGATTTATACCATTTAAACATGAAGTTTACAGCTTTTCAACGTTACTGCAATAACACTCCCCGATCAGTAAGGAGTCTGCAGCCTGCTTTGTGTCAGAATCAGCATAAATTTCATTGTTATTACCTACAACAAAGAAATTGTTGGTACGCTTTGGATTAAACATTCACTTACATCTGTACTTTGGTAATACGTTTACCATACGTGCTCATGTGGGTAGGTATGAGCCCCTTTCTGAAGGCGCCGAAAACGCAGAACCATCGGTAGTTTTCGCGGCACTGAAGCGAACGCCCTACCGCTGCCGCCGCTAGTACCCAACCTGGAAGGTTGAAGATATGGCTACCGGCCCCCTTGGACCTCGAACCTTGAGCACGTATGACGTATGAGTATATATCTGACAATTGACGTTTTATGCTAATACGTTTATTAGTAACATCATTACATTTAAAGTATGCTATATAAGGCCGACAATATAAGATAAGACGAAGGTATCACAAAATATATTCCCCAAAATGTGGCAAGCCAAGATATGTATTCACAAAATGCTTGATTTAACAGACCATAAAATGATTTTAAGCTAGGAACCATTTATAACTAAAATCCATCTATATATTATTGATAGTAACTTGTTCCAGTGGCTTAACTTGGTTCATTTCTCAAATATCAATTTTAAAATAAAAGATTATCATCCCTATTGGATACTCATTTATAACTTGGATAATAACAAAATTTTTGTGCTAATCTGCTGTTATTTTATTTTCATACCGTGTTTTGTGCTGTCAGTAACTTAGGCAAGCCAATGCTTACAGCTTGAAGTTCACTATTATATAAAGATCTTAAAGAATACACCATTGCCGTTACGGCCACCGTAACCCTGACGGCCAAAGTGTAATGCATGCCATCCCATTCCCGATATACTGAGGCTAGCCTTAGTCTAAGCTTAGCTCCTTACATGAGCCATGCAGTAAGCCCTAAGTCGGGGGGCTGTTACCTGTGTCCCCATTACACTAATCTCTACTGATAAATTCTTACTAACTATGTAATAAAAGTACATACTGGTGTGATTCCTTAAAAACTTATCCATTGCATGATTTATTGATTACAAGCTACACTAAAAGTGACTCATCCTTTTTACTGCATACGCTTTCGAACTGGGTCAGGCATCGCATGTCATGGCACAATTACATTCGAAATTTTTTTGAAATATTAATTCACACGCCGGAGCATTGTCCTATCTTATCAAGGATTACAAGTTATTGTGTGACAAAACATTCGAAATGCGTTCAAAACTTCAGGTTCTGGTCAAGATTTTATACAACTGTCATTTAATAGACCCTTCTAAGCAGTTATTTTGTCTATTCCAAATAAATTGTTTCTAAAAATGCGATAGTAATACTTTTGACATTATTTTGAGAAAGTTATACGAATTAACAAAGAAATCACAAATTTTAACAAAATTTTCCGAGCAAAATACAGCTGAAATTTATGTGCTGATTTTCTACTTTTGCAGAAAAATTATTTTTATTTCAAAAAAATCAAGCCAGCGATATTCCTATTACTTCATAGAAAATAGTTACTAGCTCCTAAAGGTACTAAAATACTAAAAAATTCACAATTTTAGTCGTTTTAAGCACTCAGCTGGTTTCTACACCGCAGCTGCTTTTAGCATAGATACTACTACTTTTTTATGTAGCTAGAAACACTATTAAGCGAACTAGTGGTAACCTCGCGCTTACGAAATACACCACAATATGGCAACGTTTCCTTAAGGTATATCTTCTGCATTTTATCTGTAACAGAAAAAAAAATTATAAATATTGTCAATGTTATTTATTTAACGTATACTAAAAAGAATCACAAGATTAACCACATCATGTTTTGTTGTTTCAGTCAGCGAAGAACACCGAAAAAATATGCCACCAGCCAACCATGGCTTCGTTGAAACTGTACACTATTATTTAACCGTTTAAAATCGATAAGCTAAACTAAAAGAAAGTAAGTTAAAACAGAACTACAAGAAGCAAGACTATGGGACAAGCGCAGTTAAACTAAACGGAAAAAATGGTGATCATATATTTTATTAGTTTGTCTTGGTTTTTGGCAATTCTAGTGCTAAAAGGAATGATGTGGATATAGTGGATAGCGATATGTAAGCAGTATGCTGCTCAAGTTGAATTGCGGAAAAATTACGAGGAACACTATATGTCGGCCCACACTTGCCCCGAAATAGAGGGGAGGGTAGGCACCACACCACTGTTCCTGCGCCTGCAAGTTGCTAAATATTATTGCTTGTAAAACATTTCAAACCAACAACACGACATAGTATCAGTTTCCGAAAAAATGCTTCAAATAAAGAAGTACGGAGGCAATAATTACATATATATTTAAAATATATATCAAATAGCGATAAACATATCAAAAACGATGTATTTTACGCATAAGAATAAAAGTTAAAACACAAGTCCGATAACGCTTAATTAATTGCACCTAAAACTAGGCCCAAAACAGGCGGGAATGTTCACCAACACGTAATGAAGCAAAACAAAGCGCAACTGCTTTTCTTTTGTTTCACTGATATGATCATCACAAAATTGGTGCAACTGCTGCATTCGCTATCGCTCCGAAACTAAACGACCATACAGCGCTTCTCCATTAACTCAGACAGCGGCAATGACAGCATAATGACATATATGGTACTGATAGCCCAAATATACATTAATTATTGGTTATAATTATATTTCTGCAATGGGTGATTGATAAGTAAGGTTTTTCGGCGAAGGGAAGTTTTTCAAGTGGCACTGAAGTCTTGGTTTTCAATTATCTAATAATCATTTTGGCTCGGTTGGAGCCCGGTACACCATGCAGCCCCAGCATGGTGAGGAGCAGCTGTGATTGACCAGACCCTATGTATCCAATTGGAGAATCCATGGGGATTATAGAAAGGCCATGACCCAAGCCCCTTGAAAGAAAAGGGAAGTCCAGGTATATGGATAACAAGATGGGTATAAGCTGTCTCCTCCAAACATCTTACCCATAGAGTGCCTTGTGAAAAACAAGGGCGTCGATTTGTTTTCAAATTTTGGAGGAGGGGGGCATCTCCTCCAGTGGTGGATCCAGGGTTTCAGGGTGGTGATGATCCCGGAGCGCAGCACCGTTAACTCTCCGAGATGCCGCACCCCGGCGAGTTCCCGCAAAACGCCGAGAATCCGCACCCTTCTTATGAGATGCCGCACCCCGCGGCGAAGCAGCCCCTCCCCCTTTCCTACAAAACCCCACGCACGAAAATTTTAACACTAGTAGGCGAAAAATTTTAGAAAAAGGTGAGCGAATGTTATGAAGTATGAAGTGACATTCTGGCGAAAGTTTTTGGTTACGCTCCTGGCCTCCTGCCAAGACCATCCACCCACCTCAGTGGACGGACCTTGCTTGGACAGATTGCATGTTTGGGTGGCGGTTTCCGACCCAAGTATCCTCCGGGATCTTCCGTTAACATCATATATCTCATGGGTGTCCAATACCCAGGGATGTCATGGAAATGGAAATTTCCATGGAAATGGAAATGAATGGAAATTGTTTCAGGACGATGGAAATTTCCATTTCCATATGGAAATTTTCTGGCATTACTTAATTCTTAAAAACTTGGCATGCTTTGGTCCGCGGTGAGTCAGATCTCACTACCTAAAGAAATATTAGGCATCCCCATCGCCTTAGGGGCCACGCCCGCTGAAATAAGTTGAAAAGAATTGACGATGTATGGAGCACGAAGATGATG
>JASANE010030441.1:0-19002 GCA_030248225.1 Trileptium ribeirensis | reverse complement strand
ACCAGAGTAAAACTTGGAAAACTTATTATGTAATTTCGATCGCTTAGAGAAATCAACTAGGAGAAAATTGGGAGTAGACTTATAGCTCGAGTATTTAAGCTGTTGCGCAGTTAGATCAGGGCCTCAGTCGGCCTCAGAAGCTGCGCAATCAGGGTGAGTCGGTTCAGCCGTTTATTTGTTTAATGTGTGTAGAATTTATGACTTATTCAAGTGTGTGAAATAAAATATCTGCATTATAAGTGTTACACATTAAGGCCTTAGGAATAAGCTACAGAAGCAGCATTGGAAATATCGTTGGGCAATTTTGTGTGAGTATTTGTTGGTGTTAGTTCGTGTGTAATCTACGGTGGGACTAAACACCCCTAGGACCACGTAGGTTACACTCCACTCCAAACCAAACACAACCAAAACTCCCGAACTTTTGGAACTCCACTCTTCCATGGGATCTTACACTAACCAGCATCTCATAAACCGGGGCTCCCAACCCCTACCAGCTTGCCCCAGATCCCAACAACCCAATCAGGACACCAAAATTCTCTGTCTATATCGCTTAAGCGGCCTCTAATGGGTCACCTATTAAGCTTACAGTAAAATTCTCTTTTTCATCAGTAGGCGAGAAGCCAGGGCATCGACATGATCCCCGACCGCCTAGCCTCTCAGTTCTTTAAATACGACTAAAAAACTTATAGAATTCTGAATCATTTGGAGTGCCTGAAGCGCTTTTATATTTTACAAAAATAAAACCTTACACCGACCAGTGTGAGGTTCTGTCTTGTATACGTGCTGCTTTGCATGTTTCGGCCACTGTCCAGCTTACATTATTTGTAGCGGCGTCATTTCTTTGGTGGCTGCATTAAGTTGTTCTATACAAAGGAATAATTGCCGACATATTTGATGTTGCTTATTATGCTCAGTCTTCTTGCATATAATATATATGTATTTCGCTTACGGTTGCCTGATTTAAAATTTCAAGTTTTAAGAACTTGCATTGGATTAGCGGGTTTGGGGCTTGCGGGGCACAGGGTGTAAACGGAGACTACCCGAAACAGCATCGCGGCCAGTCGGGTGTTTGTTTTGAGCTGTTTGGCAGTTGTCCCCAATGCTCACAAGCTGTCGGTCGTTTCGTTTTTGCTTTACACAGCCTCTCGCTTTTCGTTTGCGTTCTGCCCAGGTAGGGCTCTTCCGGGCAGCTCCGGTGGAGAGTGTCACTTGGTTTTCTCTTTCGTTTGCTTTCGATCACGCAAAGGGCCGCCTTTGCGCGCGTTGGAGTGTCGGAAGGATGCTCCGCACGCCCGTATATGGAAATTTCAAAAATCGACAAAGTTATTCACAAAATTTGACCCGATCGCGTACTCGACTGGTTCCCCGCTCATCGGACGGTTCCCCTGGCATTTTTGCGTAGGTCCAATGACTGTTGCCACTGTTTCTCACAAATTTTTAAATAGTATATTTACTGTTAGAGTTAAAAGGGGAAAATTTTACATGCGTGCTAGAGAGGCAGAAAACTAGGAAAATCACGAACCTGGAGGCAGTCGCGATCACTGTCGCGGTTTCACATTACCTAAATTTTGTATGAGTTTTCAACGTAACTCTGGCTGATGAAAGCTTGAGGAACCTCTTTATACCACGGTGACGCGCGGCTGGCTCCAGTAGCAATGAAAATTTGGGTCAAATAGGAACGAATCTTAGGCTAGCTAGGAATAAAATTTTACGCCGAATAGGAATAAACACAGGACGTAGTCATATGCATCAGGAGTCTACCTTCGCTGTTCCCCGACCCCATTGAACGCCTAACCCTCACAGTACCGGGTTTCTTTCCCTATACAGTACAAAGAGCGCAGCAATCAAGTTGTGCAAATGACTGCGGACCTGGATGAAGGCATAACTAGCATGAAATGCCAGTGAATCGTGATTAACGGAAAGAGGTGGAGTCGATCGCGAGCATCAAGAGCGGAAGCTACTCCAAGCCTAGCTTAGATGGCACCCTTGCAACTGGGCCATCGCTCACGCATTACTTCGCGATAATTAACTCACTATTTGTGTGCAATTTTCAGGAAGTGCTCGCTGTCCCCCAAACGCAAATACGACTAATATAAATTAAAAGACATGAGCCCTCTAGTCGTGCCTCCACGGCAGAGATCTTCGTCGGCCTTACGCTTATAATGGGAAGGCATGTAACGTCGCCCTGTTTTTCAGGGGGCGCGGCTATATCTTCCTGCCTCCTTTATCTCTGCTAGCTTCTTAATTGGCGCAGCCCAATTCGGCTTCAGATACAAGTCATGGCCTTATCGCGTAATTCAGCTGTGACCAAATGCTAGCCGCTGACTCCACGCTCTAAAATTGATATCGAACCTAGCTTCCTGAAACGCTAATGATTGTACAAAAACTTAGTGCTAGCATAGCAGAGAAATCAGAAAATGGATTGAGCTCGGTTGGACAAGAGTAAGGCGAACCAATTTTTCATGATGCATTGGGAAGGAAAATTTGATCAGAGAAGACGCACCGCTTGCCATTTCGGAGTATGGTGCCCTGCACGACACCTTGTCTTATTATCTTGATCATAATGGTTATTTCAATCATGATGCGTCTCAATTTTTTCATGTGCTTATATATGCGTGTTCATCAGTAAGTAGCTGAAGTGGTTATAATTGCTCACCAGCGATAAGTTTAACTCGCTTTAGTTGCTCAAATCGAGTTGGGTCAGACTTACAATCGTGTATGGGGCACTCCCGGTGGTTCATGACTAAAATTTTATTTCGTACCAGAAAGTAGCAGTGAGCAATAATACAGTGTTCGAGCCAACGAGTGAACAGTTATGTGCAGTCAAAACGCTAAGAAAATTCACTCACGCATCTCACTTATGGTTTCTCGTAATATAGTTGCAGGCGGAGGTCCCTCACCCGCTGCTTTACACAACCACCTAGATAAAAAAGGGGTCTGGGGGCAGCTCCCCAGGGCTCTGGTAAAACCGTATACACGCGAGGGTCCGAAATGGTTGCACGAGGAAAAGGCCTAATTAAGAATTTATACGCGCGGTATTAGGACTCTTGAAATTTTTATGTGAATTTTAGACCAACGAGGGAAAGGCGGGTCAGCCTTATTACCTGTGAGCAAGCTTAAGGGTTGACCCTCCCTCAGGGGACCTCCATACCATTAGATACGTGGACCGACATAGGGGCCAGGCCGAACACCCTGGTAAACCCGCCGGCAGCCTGCTAAGCTAAGCGATTCCCTTAGGTTGTCCAGCAGATGACCGGAGAGTCGTCGAAGCCGGGGTTGTCCGGGCACCACACTTGGAAAATTGTGGTGCAGATGGGATCCCTTAGGGCTAGAACTGGTCCTAGAACAGAAATACATAGCATATCAACATTTATTTCCAATGCACATGTTTCAGAAGAAGCTCAGGTTCCTATTTTGAACACCAGGGATTTTAATTTGGACATAAGGCTTCTCACATAAAAACAATAATGAAGTTTTATTACTCATCTAAGCTAAAACTATAAATCGCTCACCGGCAAAATTTAATAGTTTTAAATGCAAATGTATATACATTAAAACAAGAACGCAATGACAAAATTAGCAGGCAACTAGAAATGTTTAATTAGAGCTTTCAGACAAGTTTGAACACATATGTAACAAAAAAAAACTAACGAATTCATGCCCGATTCTGCAAAATAAAACTTTTATATAATCCAACCTATCCAATGTAGATCCAGCCTATCAATAACAGTTGATTCTGCCCCTAAAGGTGACATGGGCTTCTAGTGGGACTAGGCAAAATATCACGGCTTGTCAAGTTTTTAAAGCATTGGAACAGCTTGTACAAATTCCGGATTTAAACAATCTACGATATTTGTTCAATTTTGAAGATACGGGGAAATTTGGTATTATTTGGCTCACCTTGACGAGACCGTTCAGAAAATTCTACTTTGGGCTTATTTACGGCAATTTTTTTTTATTTTTTGTGTTCCCAAATAGTTCCCTATTAGTACCAGAGATTTTCGAAAAAATTTTCTCCATAAATGCATAATTTTATATATTATTCGAATGTCGGCATAGTGCTGTCGACAACAGGGTGTCTTCAATGCCCCCATGTTTTTTATAAATTTTTTAAAGGTAGCTAGCTAGGGGTATTGCCACTTCTCGAATGTGCCAAGCACACCATGTTTTATTTAGTTTAATTGACAGTATGCGTCATTTTTTAATCAAAGTTCATAAAGCTTTTAGACACAAATATCGAAAATAAGAAAAAAAAACTACACAGCACAGTTGACTAATAAACCACATTACCTACAGACAATGTCCGTTACAGTTCCTTAGCACCAAATTGGTAGCTTAGCGCGTGTACTACACTGTAAGAAAAAATATAGTAGCTCGAGGTGTGTCGTACACCCTCGGCGATTAACAGCAAGGGTGTCACGATGACGTGTCTATACTGTGACAACCTGACCCGGACTACAGGGGACAAAAGTCCCAAACAGCGGGGACATTATAACGTAAACGCTGCATAACTTTGTAAATCAGGGAACTCATTGAGCTGCAATTATACACTTATCGATAAAAATTTTTTTCGAAATTTTTGGGTACTAAGAGCAACCCAAACATCAGAATTTTTGTCATAAATATGGCGAAATGAATATTTTCTAGCGTATGTATATAATGTATCGAGTGAAATGGTACCGAAATGTAGTATGTCGTGAAATGTACATAACGTATTGACCTGTGTCGAATTGTACAAAAATTTCTGACGTACCTTCAAAATGAACAATTTCAAGCTGAGGGATCCTAGGGAATTTCCATTTTTTGTATAAGCTTAAACTTCTTGCCCGGCTCAGTTGTCACTCTTGAAACCCGGTTGCATGACAACTGGCAGATCCAGGAGAACTAAAAATAAAAACACCTTTATGTATTCGGCATTTGTTATACGCAATCGACGATGTAGTGGTAACAGTGTCGCATGTGTTGATGTTGTTATGTTGTGTTGACGTGTTTATGAAAGCATCAATATTCTTTTATGCCCAGCAAAATCCACACTTGAGTTGGGTCTTTTTAAGCCTAAGGTTGAGGTAAACTATCGGCTCGATCTGAGTCAAAGCTGATGCATTGTATTCTCGTTTCATTGGTCTAAAAGCTCTATAGCGCATTTTTCCCCAGCTCAAAGTACTAGCATGTATATTAATAATCCCACATCACACTTAATAATTTTCATGAATGATAGGTCCTAAATAATGTCACTATAAGCATGGCGTAATCACCATACATGTTCAAACTTGTAAGACCCAGGGGTCAGCCAGTCGGGCTTCGGCCGCCGTAGGAGTGACCAGCGCACGGCGGAGGGGGGGGGGTGCGCGGCAAATTCATTCGGCGGATAAGTTTTCGAAATTGTCCGGGGCTCAAAATTTTTATTAATGTTTGTCAATTTTTCCCTGATCTTTGTCAATCAGCCACGGCTATTTTAGCCAATTGTACCGGATTTTTGCCTATTTTCGACAATTTTTGCTTATTCTTAGCCAAAATTTATGCTACATTAGGATTTATGCTTACATTAGAAACTAAATCAGAGCTATCATGGTACTTTTGTACGCTTCATGAATTTTTTGAGACATATATACAAGGGTTTTCTTAACAAAATTGAAATTTATATCTAAATCCATTCTTGTGGATATGTTACCAGGAATTATCTCTTTTAATGCCCGGATTCGGCATTGTGATAGGTTGTTGCTTCAGCATGCAAACCTCAACCCTGGGTTTCTTTATGGCTTAGCTTAAACTTACTTTTACCACTGTCTATTATCAAATCATCCGACATACCCTAAGCTAAAATTTAAACTCATACATTAGTAAATCGACATGCAGTGGAGAGATCGTAAATGCATAGAAATATTATGACTTGTGGATTATTTAAAACAAGTACAATACTGTCGCCTTTCCATTGACCTCAGAAAATTATAATTACACTATCAGACTTCTTACAGCCCTAAATTTTTACATGCCGCACAAGGAAAGACTTCTTACAGCCCTAAATTTTTACCTGCCGCACAAGGAAAGACTTCTTACAGCCCTAAATTTTTACCTGCCGCACAAGGAAAGACTTCTTACAGCCCTAAATTTTTACCTGCCGCAGAAGGAAAGACTTCTTACAGCCCTAAATTTTTACATGCCGCACAAGGAAAGACTTCTTACAGCCCTAAATTTTTACCTGCCGCACAATGAATGACTTCTTACAGCCCTAAATTTTTACATGCCGCACAAGGAAAGACTTCTTACAGCCCTAAATTTTTACCTGCCGCACAAGGAAAGACTTCTTACAGCCCTAAATTTTTACATGCCGCACAAGGAAAGACTACTTACAGCCCTAAATTTTTACCTGCCGCACAAGGAAAGACTTCTTACAGCCCTAAATTTTTACCTGCCGCACAAGGAAAGACTTCTTACAGCCCTAAATTTTTACCTGCCGTACGAGAAATTAACACTTGTATGTTATCCTGATCTCGTTTATTTTTATCACGAAAAAGCACCCAACCTCTGTAATCCAGTACATATAATATTACCTGATGCTCCGCTGAGACAGTTGTGTATAGCGTCATTGCTTTTAAATATCTATTAGCGAGAAGAAGCCGGAGATTGGTCAATTCTGGTATGGAAAATATTTTCGACGCTTATTTTGTAGCCATGACTGAAATATCGGTGTAAAATCAAGGTTAGATCCCTCTTCACATACATACACAAGCACAGCAAAAATTTGGGACTAAAGGAGCCAACTACTTCAAAGCCATTATAACAACAAAATATACTCGAATCTTGGTTCAAAATATAACCTTTGGATATGGGCTATCTAATCCGTGAATTGAACAATGGTAGGAATATATGAAGGATTTGCGTATTACAAATCTCACCCGTCTATCAAAATTTTACATAAGCTATAGAAACAACTGCGATACTTTGCATATGATACAATACGGCTTTGAGACAAAATTGGTTATTTTTGATCTCTTATTCTGTAGCTTAAATGCTGTTGTTGGCTAATGATTATGCCCAGCAGTTACGATAACTCAGGTCACCTGTACTGTGAAAATATTCTATCAAATCAGTTTAGCGGTTACCATGTTATAGATTGAAACAACACTATTCGACATGATTTTGGCCTTAAGCTATGAGTTGATTAAACCTGCGCATGCAAGAGAAAACATACAAATAAATGCTTTTGACAATAGGTGCCTAGGGTTATACACATTATATGGTAAAAAATTAAGGATATCCATATATTCGTTCTTGAGTTATAATCGTTGTTATAATAAAATCTGCATTAATACTAGTAACGAAAAACACACAGGTCGGGTACCCAGGAACCCAGGTAGCGATTTGTTATCCGATGACCATGCCTAATAACTATATGTAAGATAGGGTATATCTTACAAAACCTACGTTATAAAACGTAAATATGTAAATTTTCATTGCATCTCCTATATGAATTATTTTTGGTTCAGCATATAGGATTTTATAAGCATTTCCTTTTTCCCCGGTTACCAAGTACTAGTCCAACAACCCGTATTTTTGGACCACAATTTCCAAATTGTTTGGATCTCATCAAGTACTTATTTTCTCCAAATTTATTAGTCCATTTGTTCACTTCCATCTGAATTATTTTTGGTTCAGCATATAGGATTTTATAAGCATTTCCTTTTTCCCCGGTTACCAAGTACTAGTCCAACAACCCGTATTTTTGGACCACAATTTCCAAATTGTTTGGATCTCATCAAGTACTTATTTTCTCCAAATTTATTAGTCCATTTGTTCACTTCCATCTGAATTATTTTTGGTTCAGCATATAGCATTTTATAAGCCTTTGTATTTTTCCCCGGTCACCAAGTACTAGTCCAACAACCCGTATTTTTGGACCACAATTTCCAAATTGTTTGGATCTCATCAAGTACTTATTTTCTCCAAATTTATTAGTCCATTTGTTCACTTCCATCTGAATTATTTTTGGTTCAGCATATAGCATTTTATAAGCCTTTGTATTTTTCCCCGGTCACCAAGTACTAGTCCAACAACCCGTATTTTTGGACCACAATTTCCAAATTGTTTGGATCTCATCAAGTACTTATTTTCTCCAAATTTATTAGACCATTTGTTCACTTCCATCTGAATTATTTTTGGTTCAGCATATAGCATTTTATAAGCCTTTGCTTTTTCCCCGGTTACCAAGTACTAGTCCAACAACCCGTATTTTTGGACCACAATTTCCAAATTGTTTGGATCTCATCAAGTACTTATTTTCTCCAAATTTATTAGTCCATTTGTTCACTTCCATCTGAATTATTTTTGGTTCAGCATATAGCATTTTATAAGCCTTTGTATTTTTCCCCGGTCACCAAGTACTAGTCCAACAACCCGTATTTTTGGACCACAATTTCCAAATTGTTTGGATCTCATCAAGTACTTATTTTCTCCAAATTTATTAGTCCATTTGTTCACTTCCATCTGAATTATTTTGGTTCAGCATATAGCATTTTATAAGCCTTTGTATTTTTCCCTTCTTTATCAAGTACTAGTCCAACACCCCCAATTCTCTTTAGCCACAATTTCCAAATTGTTTGGATCTCATCAAGTACTTATTTTCTCCAAATTTATTAGTCCATTTGTTCACTCTCATCTTTCCGAGAAACAGTATATTTAAGCCAATTATGTTATAAAAATTAATTTGCTGTTTTCACATATTTGAAGGGTAGTTGCAATCTCGTCACTTTCGGTGCTTTATTCCCAACTACCGTTAGTCCTTTAGTGCGCTAACTTCGTCGAAAATGCACAATTTTTTTACCAAAATCTGAATTATAGAAAAGAATAAGCCATTATATTTTTTGACACAATGATAAATTGTCCTCTAGTTGTGCCTCTTACTACTTTTGGCTATGTCCAAGCTAAATGTTTGTTCCAAGCGCCAAGATGTCACTACTGGCGGACTCCATTGTTGTAAATAACTAGAAATTCGAAGCCTATATACATGAAATTAATATAATAATATTTATATATATCATAATAAAAATAATATATTCAATATTACACAGATTAAAAATTTGGTTAAACAGTATATTAAATATATCTGCTTTTCTGTTTATGTATACCTAATTTATGAGTGAATTTCGGAATTATATACTATCTTGAAACATGTTCACTTTGCAATTTATGGAACGGATTATCCAAATTAAAAAAAGACTAAACGCCAACTCTATAGTTGTGCGCCTTATATATATGAGGTGGCTCTGTGCCGGCTGTCCTGGGTTTTGAGTGTGTAGTGTACGTAAAAATCTACCCTGGTCACCAATAAAACTGGAATAGCACCACCAAATGTACTGCCCTGCTTATAGTTTTTTTAAAGTCAGTCAAAAATGGGTCAAAAATCGTTTACTCAATCAAAACAGGGGTCCAGGGGAGGCAGCCGTCATTGTGAAAACGGCCAAAACCTTTAGGGACGGAAATAAAATGCAAAACATGCCGTTCTCGATATACTAAGCCTAAGCCTTAGTCTAAGCCTAAGCTATGGTCCCTCTATGAGCCATGTACTAAGCCTAAGCCTAAGTCGGGGAGCTGCCGCCCCCGAACCCCCGCTCTAAGCTGTTCTTTTTTCTAACGTTATAACGTCTGGCCCCTAAAGGTGACATGGGCCGTGACAATTTTTTCTTGCTCGAAAACGGTGCGGGGGTGACACGTCGTGCTGCACCACTTAGTTCTAAATCCAAGAGTATTTTTATATACAGTTCTACTACAGCCGTTGCTGGAATAATATAAACACAATATCTAACAGAACGTTGACATGTGCTGTGCTCCTAATAAGCGTCTTCCGTCCAATTTGCCCCTCCCCCGAGTCATTTGCAAATAAAGACAAACAAAACCATACACAGCTTAGCGCTTTACGTGTCACACCAAACTGCTGCTTTTACTATCGTCGCTGTCCCAGTGCCACACAGAGGCAATTGGAAGGCCGTTATAGCAATAGGGCAGCTTTGGTTCCGCTGTGTTTAATGTCGCACTCCGGGTCTTGTGCTGCCATTTTGTGGATTTTTGCATTGCTGTCAATATTACATGTGTTCTTATTGAGCGGAGCGAAGCATTTTTGTGTTCATCGCAGGGGAAAAATCTGCACCGTCTGTCCGTCCGTTGAAGTCCTCAATAACTACTGGGCCGATTTAAAATTTTTTTTGGTTGAAAGGCCTGCTCTCGATGAGGTGAAAGACATGTAGATTCGGTAATTAATTGGCTAATTAGATAATTTATGCAAATTATAAAATCACTTCAAAATTGATTTCTTGCGGTCGGGGTTTTCGACTTCGCTGATCATAAATATGTGGCTTTTAAAGCTCTATGATTTTATCATGGGTACTAATTACTTAATTAAATAGCTAATTAATTGATGTTACTAATTCGCTAATTTTTAGCTAGCGAGCTTTTTCTATGTTGGATTTGACATCCATTGCCTGAAACGTTATAATTATTATAAATTGATTAAATATATACTTAGTTGAAATACATGTATGCACAAATAAGATACCAAATACTTTGCCTGTTGCTCCGCTCACTTTTTGTAATTTATTACCTTCAGTCATATATGTATATATCAGTATATTCCTCAACTATATATATTATATATATCTGTGCTTATATATATACATGTACATATATACATACATGTAAAACGAATTGGCGTTAATTGAAATTTTATTTCAAGGCTTTTATGATGTTGAAGCGCTCACCATATTACCTTGGTAATATCATTTTTAGCGAGACATAAAATAGTTTTAATTCGATACAAAACGGAGACTTTTGCGGTGGTATGTTTTCGTATTATAAGCGAACACTGAGACTTAAGTTGTCCCAATCACACCGTTATTAGGCATCGCGTTGTATTCCAAGTAAATTATGCAAAAACCGAAAACACAGTCAAAGCGTCATCAGTTGACTATAATTACAAAGGAACCGGTTCTTAGTTGCGATATCTATTGCGGCTTTATGGATAGCTTCGTCGGCCTGAACGTTGAGCCTCGATGCTATCAATGTGAACGCAGCTATATCTGGGATACAAAAAAGATATGAGAGGGCCTTGGGACACGATCGAACAATTACCCTTTCGAAATTCGGGAAGCACTTTCGTCCCTCGGCAACGAATTGTAATAACGTTCACGATGGCGTAAGAAACATAATGCTTTGGCCATTGCTATTTCGGAAAATATACTCAAAACTGCACCGACAGAGCAAACTCCAACGATCGCTCCAAGAATGGCCCACGGTGCCATGCGGTCTGGATGGCCAGCCGCCGTGGATGCCTTGACAAGACCAATCAAACCAACAACAATCGCAGCGGTCCACAGCAGAATTTGCCCAATTTTCCACGCCAAATACGGGAAGAGCCACAGTGGGACGCTTGTTCGGAGCCCGATCAACGCCGCTATTGCACACGCTGCTGTGACCAAACCGTTGAGCGTAAACGCAATCGGAATCGCTTTGTGCATCGGGTGACTGAATGCCAATGCGACGAACGTTGCCGCAAAGATGATGCTAAAATCAATTCGATACAATCTGACTGATATAAGCGTCAAATGAAATGAGGATTCTATAATAATTTCACAACGTAGTTTCTTACCAAATGAGAAAGGATTTTCGGGCACAATTTTACGATATTCCTGTTTCTTGTATGTAATATTATAACCCCGAAATACAAAAATTGAATTTCATTTTTAAACCCAACTGTGGTTTGGTGTCGTTCGCCGTTCTGCAGCTGTATTTTACAATGTATAGTTGGCGACTAAAATGTTGTTTTTTCAACATTGAGCTTTATTTTTAAATTGATGTATGCGGTGTTTCTAAGAATCCCCCTGATCTGCCCGGAATTGGTCAATTTTGAAGATACAGAGGATATTTTGATACCACTTGACTTAGCTAAATGAGACGGTTCAGAAAATACATATTTCGACAATATTTATGACAAAATTTTGAACATTTCGACAAATGTGACATATTCGACACTTGGACATTTCGACAATTTTGAACATTTGATTTTGAGAACATTTCGATATGATTTGACGAAATTTTTTATTCGATTTTTTGAATTGCAATGGTATCCAAAATTTTCGAAAAAAAAATTTGTCGATAATGTATATACCATTCGAACCGCATTGACGAGCTGAGTCGAATAATCTAAAATGTAAATTTGATGATTTTATTACGAGGAATAAAGTGTTACCTTGTGGGCAGTTGTTTTACGAGCCCTAGCAATAGAATGACAATGAACCCGACTGCCTGTACCCACCATTTCCTAACCCTCATAACCATCTTAGGTGCACAGGAGTAAAACCTCGGGAACTCTGCCGAACTTTTCAGTGGCTTCTAGCAACTTCTCTGGCTCTAGTGGGCGCTTACAGAATATTGCAGCCCGCTCTGTGAGAAGCTGTTTTCAAAACTGATAAAAATTATAAATTTCAGATTTTTCTTTAATGGCTGCTGAGGCGGGAAAGGGAAACCAAGTTTTCTAACCTGGTGTACAACTAGTAACTCTATCGAGATTGCGGAGCGTAGTGAATCAAAGGCTGTGTACACCAAAGCCTTTTGCGTGCACAGCCCATCAGCTCTCGATAGCATACGTCGATATGCTGTTTGTGGATATCACACAATACCGTACAAGTTCAATCACACGACTTAGTTTTTAAAACCACGGCAATGAGTTTCCCATGCACGAAAACCCCCAAGTGAAACTTTTCAACCTTCAAGAACGTCGGAATAAAATTTCGAATTGTGGGTCGAGGAAACACGAGGGTGTCATACTCCCATACCCACGGAACCATGGGTCCTAGAACAAAACTAACACCGGCAATGAGTTTCCCAAGCCCAAAAAGCCCTAAGTGCAAGCTGTCAGCCCCCCAAGACATCACAATAAAATCAGGAAATTTGGATCGAGGAACCATGGCGGGAGCCAAACCCCATACCCATGGGACCATGTGTTGCAAAACAAAACTAACAACGGCAATAAATTTCCCATGCACCCAAAACCCCCAAGTGATACTTTTCAGCCGCTCAGTACATCAGAACAAATTTTCGAATTTTGGGTCGAGGAACCATGAGGGTGCCATACCTCAAACCCCATAACTCCATAACCGGAGCCTTAATCGAAAAACAAAAAAAGAAGCAGCAGAATTTATCATTTTGCTATGAAATAAAAGCAACCAGAGAAAAAATCAGAAAGTTAAGATAAAAATGATCTTGCTTCCGTGAATGGTACTAAAACGGAATAAAAAGCACTAAATTTTACTTCTAACCGCGGAACCAGACGTCAAATCAAAAAAAAACGCTAGTGGATGTACACGGTAAATCGACCGACTCTAATGAGCCCCAGATCATCAAAATCGGTAGAGTCATTCCCGAGTGATAGTCGATCACACACACAGACGGAATTAAAACGATTTCACCGGTGCAACACACAATCTCCACTACGTTACACTACGCTCTGACAATGGAAAAAACATATTTCGCCATCTTGTTTGTTTGCGATAAACGGGTTGAACAATCTGTATCCTTGGTAAATAACGGTATTTTAAATCGCCGTGTCCGCTCGATGTCGCTTGAGATACATTATGAAATATGAATTTAAGGTCTTCATTTGGGATATGATCCAATTCTGAAGGACAAAAATGCAAACCTGTCATATCTATGAAACACTTAAAAAAACTCCATTGTCATTACATTTGTGGATTTTAATAGCTGAATAGATAAGATCACGCCTGAGATTTCAAATTAAATGTGTAACTGTATGAATTTAAAAATATCGGCGAAAACTTTTGTGTGCTTAAAATGTAATTAAAATGTGATTAAATTAAATGTGATTCATTTAAATGTGATTAAAATATGATTACATGTAACTGTATGAATTTAAAAATACCGGCGAAACCTTTTGTGTGATGAAAACGCTTTGAATCAGTTTAATTATACTATTTAACAGTCTAAAGATAAAATTTTGCGGCACCCCCATAATATTCAGTCATGTAAGTACTTATAAAAAATTAAACATTGCAACGAATTGGTTGTTATCGTTCGATCACTCCTTCCAATATCGCCGCGGACATCACTAAGGATTTTAATTTATTAATTGCTGAGCAGATAACCTGAAAAAAACGATAAACGCTTGTCAATGTCATCAAAGGCTATAATTATCAGATTGTTTCAAATAGCTACGTAGCCAGCCAGGGGAAGACTTCCTGAGACTGTCCCCCTCATAAAGCAATTGAACCTTCCGCCCTATGCTGTTTTTTGCGTATGGGTAGTAGGGAAGGGCCCCCACCATCTATTTAGCCATGCTTGATCATTGTTTATTATTCTCTGTTTAAAAATAGGTAATAGGTGCCTTTTTCGATATTTAAATACCCAAATATGCGATTAAAATCCTCCATGGGACAAGTTTTGAGGCGGAAAATGTTTTGAGGTTCTATATTTAAAAAGGGCTCATCATGATTCCCTAAATTTGAGAGAGGCGGAAAAAGTCATCTCAATTTCGAGTTTTTTTTCGAATTTTGACCATAACACGACATTAGATGTGTGGATTAAGCTGGTTTTAGTCAACCTACGTAAACCCCTCGCCGTAGTATTCATATAAGGATATGGTTTGGCTGTAAGGGTAACTAGACCGGTGTGCAGTGGGACCTTGCTATTTGATGAAAGGAGCAAGTGTCAAAAGTGAAAAAACTATAAGTTGAGAATAATTGGGAATGTAGCAGTACCAGAAGCTAGGAAAATCTGGGGTGCTGAGGACGATATAGGGCGTGAAACTTTAACTACGATGTTTCAGTTATATATATTGGGATCGCTGGGTACAAATGAGACGTGTGGTAGAGTTACATTTGCTATATTTTCGGTAAATAAGCGTTTTAGAAAACTGTATTGTATAGTATACATTTATCTTTAATATGGGTAGCGATCCGTGGATCATGATAGAAGGGCACCGCGACGTCATGGCAATAATTATACCAATCGGTTACCGTATTTTTGTTTAACATAAGCTGCTTTGTTCGACGTTCCATCCATTCATGGCTCAAATTATCCATGTATGCTATTATAAGTTATAAAATGTTGTAACGAGAAATGTAGTGATTAGAAAAAACGAATTTTCTCGGATAGAAAATTTTCGGCCACAATTTTTATAGCACGTACACCGCCATTTAACCTTATCATGCCTCGGAGCTAAAGTGTACACCGCCATTCAACCTTATCATGCCTCGGAGCTAAAGCGTACACCGCCATTCGACCTTATCATGCCTCGGAGCTAAAGCGTATATACACTGCCATTCAACCTTATCATGCCTCGGAGGTAAAGCGTACACCGCCATTCAACCTTATCATGCCTCGGAGCTAAAGCGTACACCGCCATTCGACCTTATCATGCCTCGGAGCTAAAGCGTATATACACTGCCATTCAACCTTATCATGCCTCGGAGGTAAAGCGTACACCGCCATTCAACCTTATCATGCCTCGGAGCTAAAGCGTATATACACTGCCATTCAACCTTATCATGCCTCGGAGGTAAAGCGTACACCGCCATTCAACCTTATCATGCCTCGGACCTAAAGCATATATACACTGCCATTCAACCTTTTCATGCCTCGGAGGTAAAGCGTACACCGCCATTCAACCTTATCATGCCTCGGAGCTAAAGCGTACACCGCCATTCAACCTTATCATGCCTCGGAGCTAAATCGTACACCGCCATTCAACCTTATCATGCCTGGGAGCTAAAGCGTACACTGCCATTCAACCTTATCATGCCTCGGAGGTAAAGCGTACACCGTCATTCAACCTTATCATGCCTCGGAGCTAAAGCGTACACTGCCATTCAACCTTATCATGCCTCGGAGGTAAAGCGTACACCGCCATTCAACCTTATCATGCCTCGGAGGTAAAGCGTACACCGCCATTCAACCTTATCATGCCTCGGAGCTAAAGCGTACACCGCCATTCAACCTTATCATCCCTCAGAGCTAAAGCGTACACCGCCATTCAACCTTATCATGCCTCGGAGCTAAAGCGTACACCGCCATTCAACCTTATCATGCCTCGGAGCTAAAGCGTACACCGCCATTCAACCTTATCATGCCTCGGAGCTAAAGCGTACACCGCCATTCAACCTTATCATGCCTGGGAGCTAAAGCGTACACTGCCATTCAACCTTATCATGCCTCGGAGGTAAAGCGTACACCGTCATTCAACCTTATCATCCCTCAGAGCTAAAGCATACACCGCCATTCAACCTTATCATGCCTCGGAGCTAAAGCGTACACCGCCATTCAACCTTATCATGCCTCGGAGCTAAAGCGTATATACACTGCCATTCAACCTTATCATGCCTCGGAGCTAAAGCGTACACCGCCATTCAACCTTATCATGCCTCGGAGCTAAAGCGTACACCGCCATTCAACCTTATCATGCCTCGGAGGTAAAGCGTACACCGCCATTCAACCTTATCATGCCTCGGAGCTAAAGCGTATATACACTGCCATTCAACCTTATCATGCCTCGGAGGTAAAGCGTACACCGCCATTCAACCTTATCATGCCTCGGAGCTAAAGCGTATATACACTGCCATTCAACCTTATCATGCCTCGGAGGTAAAGCGTACACCGCCATTCAACCTTATCATGCCTCAGAGCTAAAGCGTATATCAACCTTATCATGCCTCGGAGGTAAAGTGTACACCGTCATTCAACGTTATCATGCCTCGGAGCTAAAGCGTACACTGCCATTCAACCTTATCATGCCTCGGAGGTAAAGCGTACACCGCCATTCAACCTTATCATGCCTCGGAGCTAAAGCGTACACCGCCATTCAACCTTATCATCCCTCAGAGCTAAAGCGTACACCGCCATTCAACCTTATCATGCCTCGGAGCTAAAGCGTACACCGTCATTCAACCTTATCATCCCTCAGAGCTAAAGCGTACACCGCCATTCAACCTTATCATGCCTCGGAGCTAAAGCGTACACCGCCATTCAACCTTATCATGCCTCGGAGCTAAAGCGTATATACACTGCCATTCAACCTTATCATGCCTCGGAGGTAAAGCGTACACCGTCATTCAACCTTATCATCCCTCAGAGCTAAAGCGTACACCGCCATTCAACCTTATCATGCCTCGGAGCTAAAGCGTACACCGCCATACAACCTTATCATGCCTCGGAGCTAAAGCGTACACCGCCATACAACATAATCATACCTCACAGCTAAAGCGTACACCGACATTCAACCTTATCATGCCTCGGAGCTAAAGCGTACACCGCCATTCAACCTTATCATGCCTCGGAGGTAAAGCGTACACCGCCATTCAACCTAATCATGCCTCGGAGCTAAAGCGTATATACACTGCCATTCAACCTTATCATGCCTCGGAGGTAAAGCGTACACCGCCATTCAACCTTATCATGCCTCGGAGCTAAAGCGTATATACACTGCCATTCAACCTTATCATGCCTCGGAGGTAAAGCGTAATTGCACCGCCATTCAACCTTATCATGCCTCGGAGCTAAAGCGTATATACACTGCCATTCAACCTTATCATGCCTCGGAGGTAAAGCGTACACCGCCATTCAACCTTATCATGCCTCGGAGCAACCCTCGCCATTCAACCTTATCATGCCTCGGAGCTAAAGCGTACACCGCCATTCAACCTTATCACTGCCGAGGAGGGAGAGCGTACACCGCCATTCCACCTTATCATTCCTCGGAGGTAAAGCGTACACCGACATTGAACCTTTTCATGGCTCTTAGTTAAAGCTTAAAACTCCTTTCAACCTTATCATGCCTCGGAGGTAAAGCGTACACCGCCATTCAACCTTATCATGCCTCTGAGCTAAAGCGTACACCGCCATTCAACCTTATCATGCCTCGGAGGAGCCTCGGAGCTAAAGCGTACACTGCCATTCAACCTTATCATGCCTCGGAGCTAAAGCATACACCGCCATTCAACCTTATCATGCCTCGGAGCTAAAGCGTACACCGCCATTCAACCTTATCATGCCTCGGAGCTAAAGCGTACACCGCCATTCAACCTTATCATGCCTCGGAGCTAAAGCGGTACACCGCCATTCAACCTTATCATGCCTCGGAGCTAATAGCGTACACTGCCATTCAACCTTATCATGCCTCGGAGCTAAAGCGTACACCGACATTCAACCTTATCATCCCTCATAGCTAAAGCATACACCGCCATTCAACCTTATCATGCCTCGGAGGCCCCCGCCATTCAACCTTATCATGCCTCGGAGCTAAGCGTACACCGCCATTCAACCTTATCATGCCTCGGAGCTAAAGCGTATATACACACTGCCATTCAACCTTATCATGCCTCGGAGCTGAAGCGTACACAGCCATTCAACCTTATCATGCCTCGGAGCTAAAGCGTACACCGCCATTCAACCTTATCATGCCCTCGGAGGTAAAGTGTACACCGCCATTCAACGTTATCATGCCTCGGAGGTAAAGCGTATATACACTGCCATTCAACCTTATCATGCCTCGGAGGTAAAGCGTACACCGTCATTCAACCTTATCATGCCTCGGAGCTAAAGCGTACACTGCCATTCAACCTTATCATGCCTCTTCCATATTAGGAGGTAAAGCGTACCCACTGCCATTCAACCTTATCATGCCTCGGAGCTAAAGCGTACACCGTCATTCAACCTAATCATGCCTCGTAGCTAAAGCGTATAAACACAGCCAATCAACCTAATCAAGCCTCGGACCTAAAGCAAACACCGCCAATCAACCTTATCATGCCTCTTGCAGGTAAGCGCTGATACCTGCCATTTAACCTTATCATGCCTCGGAGGTAAAGCGTACACCGCCATTCAACCTTATCATTCCTCGGAGCTAAAGCGTACACCGCCATTCAACCTTATCATGCCTCGGAGCTAAATCGTACTCCTCCATTCAACCTTATCATGCCTAGGAGCTAAAGCGTACACTGCCAT
>JASANE010030440.1:0-15239 GCA_030248225.1 Trileptium ribeirensis | reverse complement strand
GTCTACTTCGTTCAGTTACGTATTGCTATATTTTGGGCTTCGTCCCACGGAATTTCCAAACTTTTCGCCGTTTACTTCTCAGTTAGCGGCCGATAACCTAACTATTTCCCGGGGGACGGCTATAATCTTGATTTTCGGTACACCGTAGGAGTTCGAGCCCTGCGCGAATCTTGCATACCTCCCAAACACATTGTAGCTATCATCGATCCCGTAGTCTCTTTGTCAAAATATAAAATGGACACTGGTTTAGAGCACGCGAGTACAACTTAAGACAAAATGTCTGGAACGGCACATAGTAAGGCTACGAGGTCTCTTATCTAAAAATTTGTCAGATAATCTGTTAAAACTTCTGGTTCCTGAGTTGTTAATGCTGACAAAATAACACGTAGCTCACCCGAACGGTCCTGTTACACTATGTATAAAAATAAACAAATAGAATAATATATTTATTCTTTTATTTTATAATTATATATAATTTTTATACTCTTTAACTTAATGGGTGACATTTGGTTTAAATCAATAGCCAGCAAAAACCATTTTTTCATTTATATCTAACAATTTCGGGACCAACCATGAGCTCATATTGTCGAAACTGTTTTGTTTGCCATTACGATAGCAGCCCCTTGTTAGTAGCACACAATCACTCAATAGAAATCTGTTCAAGTTCGGCGTAATTTGAGTCTGTTTTCGTGTTATATATAACCCGATTCGTAGCAAGTTACCTGAATGAATATGCCGACGATAAGTTTTCTAATTATCTACTTGCGTAAGAGTAGAAGTAGCAATTATTTTAATTAAGTTTTGCATATAAACGAAAGCCGTTTGTTGTTTTGTGTCGCCCACTATGAATTCTTACAATAACTGTATTCCCAATTATTGGTTGGGCCTTTATAATGCACTAACTTCAATAAATATACGCAATTTATTTTTGTACCAAATCCACAGCTTTATAGAAAAAGAACCGTGACCTATTATGTACAACTCTTACGTTTAGCTAATTTATTCCATCGCGTTAAAAAACTGAACTTGCGTCTTAATTTTCAATTATCATGGCCCGATAATTTTAACAGTAGTTTTGAGTAGGGGCTTAGTATATCTTTTACGTACTGAAATTTGTCGAAAGTAGATATAAAAAGCTAAATTTAATAATATATTAATATTTAATATTAATATTTAATACATATTATGTCGTATATATAATAAAAATATGTTTATTCATCGTAGTTAAATCAAAAAGCTAAAAGATTAATCTATTGACGTGCTTGAATAAATAGGCTCAACGTAATTTAACAACTACAGCAGACCGATTAGAGTTAGTCAAATTTCAGTACATAAAAGATCTACTAAGCCCCTACTCAAAACTACTGTTAAAATTATCGGGCCATGATAATTGAAAATGAGACGCAAGTTCAGTTTTTTAACGTGATGGAATAAATTAGCTAAACGTAAGAGTTGTACATAATAGGTCACGGTTCTTTTCTATAAAGCTGTGGATTTGGTACAAAAATAAATTGCGTATATTTATTGAAGTTAGTGCATTATAAAGGCCCAACGATAATTGGGAATACAGTTATATTGTAAGAATTCATAGTGGGCGACACAAAACAACAAACGGCTTTTGTTTATATGCAAAACTTAATTAAAATAATTGCTACTTCTACTCTTACGCAAGTAGATAATTAATAAAACTTATCGTCGGCATATTCATTCAGGTAACTTGCTACGAATCGGGTTATATATAACACGAAAACAGACTCAAATTACGCCGAACTTGAACAGATTTCTATTGAGTGATTGTGTGCTACTAACAAGGGGCTGCTATCGTAATGGCAAACAAAACAGTTTCGACAATATGAGCTCATGGTTGGTCCCGAAATTGTTAGATATAAATGAAAAAATGGTTTTTGCTGGCTATTGATTTAAACCAAATGTCACCCATTAAGTTAAAGAGTATAAAAATTATATATAATTATAAAATAAAAGAATAAATATATTATTCTATTTGTTTATTTTTATACACAAGTGTAACAGGACCGTTCGGGTGAGCTACGTGTTATTTTGTCAGCATTAACAACTCAGGAACCAGAAGTTTTAACAGATTATCTGACAAATTTTTAGATAAGATATCTCGTAGCCTTACTATGTGCCGTTCCAGACATTTTGTCTTAAGTTGTATTGTGTGCTTAAACCAGTGTCCATTTTATATTTTGACAAGAGACTACGGGATCGATGATAGCTACAATGTGTTTGGGAGGTATGCAAGATTCGCGCAGGGCTCGAACTCCTACGGTGTACGAAAATCAAAATTATAGCCGTCCGGGAATAGTAGGTTATCGGCCGCTAACTGAGAAGTAAACGGCGAAAGTTTGGAAATTCCGTGGGACGTAACTAAAATCGCGAAATTAGTTTTACTTGTGTAGGTTGTAAGATGCATAAAAGACGTGTTGCAATGGTTAAGAACTTACATATAGAGCAAGAGCTAACCGAAAAACTGACAACGAACCAATTACATAAACAGTAGCTTCCGAGTAATCGGAACGACGAATGCTAGGTTCGACGGTCCGTAACTGTTATACGGTTGATCTTTCGATGGAACACCATTTGTACTTTCCGGTATTAAATTGTGTGACCTTCCAATGATACCAAAAGAACGAAATCGTTTAAGATTTTATTATGTTATCTTATACTAATAAGTAGGAACAGCCGTTTATTTATGCTAAGATTGGCTGCTCCTCTTATTTTAAGAGCGACATACATATAGTGGATAACAATCGCATATTGTTAATTTTAATGTATCATCATTGCTTCCTTGAATGAACCCGAAAATATGGTATTGCAACCCTGTTTTTCCGAGCGAGCCACGCAAGGTCTCCATTAAATACCAGCCGACTGTCTGTTGTCGCCAGCGACACCAACATTATGACCTCTTATTTTCTTGGGTGGAGCATCTTCTACGGGAACGGCATACTTTGCTATATACTATCGAATAACTAATTAACACTATTAGATTTCATTGTATATTTTGGTTCGTCTAAGGGTAGCAATAAAAGTTTCACTTTTGCTCCGAAAACATATCACCTGATCACCTGCTTTTAAACCACTTACTCTTCTCACTGAAGTCCACTGGGTGAAAGTTACATCATGTCGATCGACAGCCCATCTATCGTGGACTTCAACGGGCCTACGTAGGCCTTGGTACGTTTAGTTGTTAATGTGCTGTAAAGGTTGCCCATCCTTTTAATGTTCGTTATATTACTTAATGCAGAATTTAATAGCAATTTTCTTTAATCTTGGACATTTTACTTCTATCACGAATATAGGAATACTACTCCTTTATTTTACCCGCTTATCTCTAACGAATAAAGCGGCATAAGACGGATCTCTGTCTGACCCTCTGTCAGCATCATACAACCCAACAAAGTGCACACAAAGTAGTTTGAGTCTGTCAGTGAGCATAAAATTCAAAATTTATATTTTCAACTCGAAAGTGGGCTAACCATCTATTCTTGTAATCATATGGACAAGACATTTCTGAATATACTTGGCGGGTCTATGTCTAAATTCCCGTTAACTCGAGACAAGCTATAATAAACCCTCCTTTTACCAAAACTCTCATTTTCATCACTTTAGTCTTTTCACATTTCCCGCATGAAATGCGAGAGTGTCACCCATTATTCTAATCGCTTTGTCTTGGCGAGTTCAATAATCGTTGGGCATTGTTCTGCCAAGCCGTTACCGCAGGACAGGTCGCCACAGCTTTCTGTTCCACCACACATATATAAAATAACTAGAATGGCTCAAGTCCGAACTTTGCGCTTACTCACGTTGTGTTTTGTATCATTCGAACACACGCATCGTCACGGTGCTAAATCTGTTCATTTTGCACTGAAGTTCTCTGACCCCTTACCCTTCTTCCACGCCTGTTCCTCTCTTTTCCTTTCTCTATTTGACATTTTCGGTCGTTGTATTGTTTGTGTCTGAGTTTCTGTTTTCTCTCTCCGTTTGTTCGTTGCGCTCAGTGATTTTTTGATATTTTGCATGTCCCTGTCCTTTTCTTGTTCTCTTTTGCCTTCTTTTTTATATCTTTTTCTTCTGTCTCGGCTCTCTATCTTTGTCTCCTTTCTTTATTAACATTAATAATTAATATTTTATAATAATCTTAAGAATAATTGTAAGTAGTTATAAAGGTATAGAGGTGAATATACAATATAGGATTATAACAGTAGATCAGATATATGTATAGCCAACGCAAAACATGTAACTTATATATAAAATTTTAGAGTTTTACAGATTTCAAAACTGGAGCGACCGGGAGGGCGGCAGGTGACAAGGAGGTTAGCTTTTGAGCCCGGTGAGAACCCCGATGGGTCTCGGGCGAGGGTGCTTACTAGCGGGTGCTTCCGAAGGGTAGGATCTGTCCCTGGTTCCGTTGATGGGCTCCATCTCACTGTCTGTTCTGTCCTGCGGCGTATGGAATTCGGTTTGTCTGTCGTGAAAATGTGGATAATTTTTCTTTCATATGTATGATTTAAGACAAAGAAAGTAGCCGCCAGACAACAAGAATAACGTTCAATGTTTGCACGTCGTTAAGTAGGATTCATAGAGCAATATATATGAAAATGGGTGGGGGTTCAATTTCGGATGTGAATAAATCTGACATATATATTCTGAGGATTCAATTTAATATTTAATGAATTAATACTTAAAGGTATAATAATTTATTCATAATTTCGGGATTAAAACTGCTTTGTTTTAAGAGCCGTCTGGCTTGTCAGACGTAAATAAGGGATTAAGTCCCTGGAAATAAAGGTAAGTTTTTAAGAAAATTTCAACCTTCGATCTATATTTGTAGGTGCGGATCTTTTGTTGTCCATTTCTTTAAAAGGAGCTCTAGTTTATGGGAGACATAAATCGACTAAGTTTTCAAACTTTTCCGAATGGTCATCGAAAATAAACTCGAAAAGTGAGAGGCGACAACAAATCGCCTCCGATTGAGCCGCGATTGAAATTAGGCACTTACATACAGGCAAAATTTGAGTCTTTGGACGTGTTGTCTGATTTCGGGTGATTTGACTTCAGCCGCGCGGAGTTTGGTCGACTTTACTCACCGGAGCGGGCGCTTATTATTATCAATAGTGTTTTCTCGTCGCTTTGCGTAATGGATTTTTCTCGATTGGATTTCGGTGGTGTTGGGAGTACCATGCAGTCCTCTTGAGCCTCTGTTATTGCTGGTGCTGATCGTCGAATCGAAGATTGTAAGTATGGGTGGAAAGTTAAGAATACAGCTGAGGTATATTTTCCTCTTAAGATGACATAAAAATTTAAACGTTAGGAATTTAATCCCTAAAATACGGTCATGCTGAAAGCGGCTAGCCCAAAACCCTATGTTCAATATAAAAATCTGTGTCACATTTTCGATACCCATTACCTCTGGGCTACCCCTGGCTACCAGTCCTATAAATGAGACCAACGCTAATGAAATATCAAAATTACAAGTGTTGGTGCAAACTATAAGCAGCGGAAATGCAAGATAACATACATACAACGCACGACGCAATTTATGTATATACACGAAGGAAAAACGAGGTTGGAAAATGGGAAATCGCGAGGGAGATGGAAAGCCCGAGTTAAGCTTTACGGTCGAAACAGCGCTCTAAGCTAGCATTATGGCCAGGATGCCCACTGAGGATTTTGTGAAACCAAAACTGGCGGAAGAAAAGCGAGTCGGTCGTACCACCAATAGCAAGAAACCGGTATATAAACGCAGCAAGTTGTGTGAATTTCAGCCAACTTTGGGCATGTCGTGTGCCCCAAGCAGGATAAACAAAACACGCCCTCTATGATCTACCCAGAGCACAGTAACAGTATTATAAGAGTTCAGAGTTCAGCAATCATTTCGAGTCATTAAAATAGGCCATAAATTTCATCGTCAAAAATAGCGCCAAACGCACCTCCTAAACCTGTAGAAGAAAAATCATGCAAGTTATGTTCGGAAATAACTCCAGCTTTAAGGGCAAAGTTTGGGAACTTGTTAATTAAGAAGCTCGCTAGAAGCTCCTACCAAAAGTTCGGAAACACCTCCAGCTTTAAGGGCAAAGTTTAGGAACTATATTAATGAGCAAACTCGGTAGAAGCTACTACCAATTAAGAGTCGTCACGTATTGAACCTCTGACATGTCAAAAATTATTTCTAGTAAAACGGTTTGTAAATTGAGCATAATTATGATGTTCACAAGACTAGTACAGAGGGCACACCTAGCTCCTAAATTGTGGATGTGCAAATTGTCTACCAACAAAATTCTACTGTACAAAGTTAATTCGTAAATTTATATCGGTCTAAAATTTTTAGAATAAATTGAAACAAAATTTACTGCTGGAAACGAAATGCAATTTTGTCTAATTGTAATATGGTCAGTTAATTCTCGGTTAAAATATGTCAGGCAGCCAACAATGGAAATTGGCACAAAATGTGAATCAGGCGCCATAGTTCACTAAGTTATAACAATTGTAACACTAGCAATAGTTACGAGCAACGTAGACCATGTCCTCAGAGGTCAAAATAAAATAAATATGGATGCTATGACTATCAAGTAAAGTTGTTTGGAGCATTTTCTGAATAAAATTCACCCACCATGCACACAACATTTTAAATACATCCCCTTAGGAGCTTAGTCAGAGGAGGGCACACTAGTCAATTAGCTTATGGAAACGTTGACACTAATGGAGTCTAAATTCACGCCACCAGTCTTCAAATAACAGTTTGGGGTGTCCCTACCATAAGGCATCATTAATTATCAAACCTTCGTAGTATCAAAGGCACGGTGACAGCTTTTCAATGGGTGACCAAAAGTATGACTATTCTAACTTGATTGTAATAAGTATTGATAGAAATTTATATCATCATCAATGGATTATAAGTTTTCAATTCAAAGCTGAGTCGTTTTTTCAAAATTTGCCTTACCAAAATTGTATTAATTATGCCGTCATCAACAACTTGAAGTCAAAACAACTTTAGGCGCAAGTAGTTCGTAGAGAAAGTGTCAAAGTTACCTAGGACACGCACAACACGCCGCCGTGGTGATCGTATATAAGTTGTTTTTAAGCCGCAGCAAACTTTATTAAAGGTGCATATCTATCTATATTTGGTCAACACGTCCCAGTACGAGCTCGAATGATATCAGGATTCAAAATTCCTGATTGCAAATACTAATGAATAACGAGTTGACACATAAAAAACTGTTCGCGAATGATTGATATGGTGATATAATATGGGTAGCGAACACTGATTCCATACTTTAATAAAATTAAACACGAGTAAAATGTCGAAAATATCAAGAGCATTGTAAGGAATAATGTTTACACATGAAACCCAAGAGGTTCGCGAACATCATATTCGTACGTTCATTGTTTTAATACTTGTTTTTAGCATATATATTAAACTTAAGACATTCGCTAACATCACACTTAAACGGCCATTCCTTATAAACCAGTATCATAGTTCAGTCACCGCAGCCGTTCCGTAAATTATCAACTGAGATATTGTGCGAACGGCGTTAGCGAACGTTTTGAATTTAATTATAGCAGTAGATTATTAAGTTCGCGAACAAGATTATAAAACGCAAAAATGTCGTGTTTGCGTTCGATAACAAAATCGAAAATTCACGACTTTAACCTTTGTAGAGAATAAAGTAAGGTGTTCGCTAATACTTGAGAAGCAATCAGCAAGCAGTCTATTTCTTGATCATTTACGTTTTGGATGCTTTACATAATAGACCCATTTTTGTTCTCATATAATTTTATGGATTTCGTGTACAGTGAACAAGCGATTGCCAATCGCTAATTTCAAAAGAGGATGGGAGGCGACGCAGCTTAAGTTTACTCATGCATTACGTGATTAGTAAAATTTTAATTCCTGAACAAAATTTTACAAAGACATAGTGCTAAACAATTCCCAACTAAAGCGAAATAAATGAAAGCGTTCAACAAGGGGGGTAAAAAATTTTAGTAGAGCGAATTAAAGAATAACAAAACTATTGTGACGGGCGCGAACTAGGGTCATCCGATTTGTACCAGTGGGACAGACAAATGCCAAAAATTTTTGGACTAAAATCTCCACTGATTTCTCATTAGGACAGCCAAGCACACTAATTTAAGTTATTTACCGTTTTGTAGTCTTTCGTGGCCGGATATTTAAACCACTAGAAAACACGAACCGCGCATTGTAGTCGGCATATCAAACTGTTTTCTTCCGGAATGCTTTCCGCATTTAAGTGTGTGTTCGCATCATACTGATGTAAGTGAGAAGGGACATTTAAACATAGATATGTCATGTTTGTACGCATATATAGAAAATAGTTGTAAAACCTACATGCATATATGCATATATATATATATATTTATACCCGTATAGCGGTTAGAAGTTCGTACTGTGACCCGTCACCCGATGTTTTGCGAAATTGAAATCGAAGACAACGGAATTGTTTAATAGTGTCGATAGTGTTTGTTGTGAACTGTTTGCGGATGATTTGAAAATTTATGTTAAGCTAAACTTTAGTGAGAATGAAAGTTCTGTGGCAAATTTGCATCTTCAAAGAGCTCTCAACAATATTTCAATGTGGTAAAATATTTAGAAATTGATTTTGGTGCCGAAATGTAGTATCATGTACATGGGTATGTCTAACACCAAAACATAAGTATTATGCGGCGTTCACGTTATAATGTCCCCGCTGCTTGGAACTTTTGACCCCCTGTAGTCGCGACCCTACCGTATAGACAGTCAGGGTGACACCTATGCTGTAAATGAATTGCCGAGACTGTACCACACACCCCTAGCTACTGAATTTTTTCTTGACAGTGTCGTACATACCCTTAGCTACCAATTTGGCGCGAATTAACTATAACGATCATCGTCTGTAGCAAATGCGGTTTATTAGGCAACTGTCCTGTGTAGCTTTTTCTAAATTTATGATATTTGGACGTAGCCCATATGAAAATTGCCCACATATATACCGGACACTGTCACTAAAACTGCCAGTAGACACGATGTGCCTGACACTGTCGAGAAGTTGTAATACGCGTAACTAGCTACCTTTAAAAAAATTTATAAAAAAAAATGTGGGTGTCCAAGACACCCTGTTGTCAACAGTGTGCCTGACACTGTGTGGTGTACATAGGTTCCAAACGTTGGGGACATCATAACGTGAACGCCGCATTACATAAATCAAAACCTGGTTAGCTACGCTACAATTTGTGGAAATCGTGGCGTAAATGTAAGTAGTGACAAAACATTTGACAATCATATAAAATGTCACCAAGGCGTATGCTGTTATTAATATATGTTTCGATGCCTTTTTGGCTTATAACGTTTATATAACTATCCGTATGCGTTTTACGTATAAAGTATAATGCGGCATTCACGTTATGATGTACCCAACTATTAGAGCCTACGTACCACATAGTGTCAGGCACACTGTCGACAACAAGGTGTCTTAGACACCCCCATGTTTATTATAAATTTTTAAGGATACCTAGCTAGGGTCAAGCACATCGTGTTCCCTTGGCAGTTATTGAGGATGTGTGGCATAATGTCGGCAGCATGCATACGGTCTAGATACGAATATCGAGATTGAAAAATAAACTACACAGCACAACTGACTAATACACCACATTAACAACACACAGTGCCCGTTACAGTTTGATTCGCGCGAAATTAGTAGCTAAGGTTGTGTACGACACCGTAAACAAAATATGTAAGTAGCTAGGTGTGTGTCGTACACCCTAGGAAATCTATTTACGATATGGGCGAGACCCTGACTGTCTATACGATAGGGTCGCGATTACAGGGGAACAAAAGTTCAAACCGAGGCGACATTATAACGGGAACTGTGCATATCGTGCACATACTATGCGTTTATATAAGTATTATACACGTTCATGTAACTAGCATTATCTTAAAAATCTTGTGTTCGCGCTATTCTCCAATATTTTTAGAGGTATGCTGTCCAAATTTGGTATCATATAGTCAAACTAGAGCGTGTTCAGCATTATTTTCACGGGTAGGATATTAGCTTTGTGCTAGTTTTCAGCTAACATTATAACGATATATTGAAACTGTGATGAATTCCTCCGTAGTAGCCAATAGAGCTTCGACCTCTAATATCCGACCCAATTATGATGTGGAAATGTTTAAGCTTTGAGGCTACAATATATCAGAGCATCATGGCTTCTTCAAACAACACTCAATCTCGTAGTCATAAGAGAAAGCAGACAACCACAAATTTCGTGCTTATAAGCTTAGATATAGTTTTGACAATCGCGTAGTTAACTACCTGTTGGATTACTTTCGCTGGGGCGGTTCACGGAATTTTGCCTGTTTATGCCTCAAACTGGGAAAATACTTATGCAACTCTTGGAAAAAATGGACCCGACTGAACACTGTAGCTACTCCCATAACCTAGAACCGGATGTAAGTCGGCTGTGAGCCTGTCTGGTTTTTTATTGTTCATTTTATCAAACTATTGATGGTACAGCGTCAATACTTGATTGTATTACTTTTTGCTTGTTTAATTTGTTTTATAATTCTATTAGATATGGCGTTGTTAATAAACTAATTGAGTTGGCTTGGCTTGAGCATAAAACATTGTGTAACATGTTAAGCAATGTTAGGACACATAACCTGCCTTGTCATACTTCGAACGCTGTGTTTGCTAGTTAGAAAAGGGTTTCGTAAACATCCGAGTTCTAACGATCAAAGCGAAGCATCTAAAATTGTAGCGATAGTTGGAAATACTAGATCCTATAAATATAAGCCAATAAAAGTGCCAAATTTCGTTAGCTCATTTTCAGCATTTTTTCTCATTCAATACCTTATCAACACGTATTTGCATAATCTAAAAATCTATAGGTTACTAATACCAGCACAGAATTGACTAATGTACGCGTAATAAACCACCACAAGAGCGATGAAAGCTTCACAAATCTGGAATGGGCGGATAAATTTAAGTGTATTGGCCGGTTACTCGCATTTGTGTTATATAAATGTATATCAATTGATTAAAAATTTTTTTGCGTCCATCAGTAAAAGCATGGGTGCGACGCCCCTTACAGCCTGATCACTTCTTACAAATAGTGTTAAAATATTTAAGAAGCTGGAAATATCTATATAAAGTTTAGCTCTCGTGAAAATGTTCCTGGAATTAATATTCGGTGTGAACACGTAGCTGTCAAATATTATTATAGTTTCATCGGACGTTAATTAATAACCCGAAGAAGAAGCATAATCTTGTGCTAACTGAGTTTTACAATACATACCTCAAAACTATCCTAGTACTAATTAGAAATTACATATTTTTGAAAAAACTCTAAAATACACTGGGACCACCATGTTCAAGCTGCCACACTGCGTGAAGCCTAATGACGATCAAAATATATATGTATATATACAGTTGCTATTATAAACAAGTTTTGCTATAATATTTTTCGTACCGAGTGGACGATTTCTGCATCATGGATTATAATAAGTCTGCAAATATCAGGCAAATAATAATTCTTTTTTCCATACCATTGTTTGAGTAAATTAAAATTTTAATTTAGGTATGGTATCGTATATTATTTAAATTCTAGGAATTTTTCACGCGATTAAAAGGTCTTATCCTGCTGATATAACAAATTTTAATTAATTTGCATTTTAAATTCGTATAAATAGCAATGCCGCAACTCGCTACTGAAAACTAGATGAATGGACGTGGGGGTGGGGGGAATTGAGAGAGCCGCCTTGTCGCCAAAAGCGTGGGTGAGGAGCTCGTGATTCTTGCTGCGCCCCTGTATGATAGTGTCATATATATGAGGAATGTCCTAATCGCCCACCCAATAGTGCTTGGCAAAACGGCTTCACAACAAAATCAGATGATGTTAACATATTTTTAGGGAAATGTTTGAGCATCGAATTATGCCTCCAGTATCGCCTGAGCTAAGTCACGGCTTTACCTATTATATAAGCATATATACGTTGTCTGTAATGCACAGGTGTCGAAAGGGAGGCAAGAGAGTTATCCGGCTAAGGATCGGACCCTACCTCAAACCATAGCTGCCGCCTTGAAAGATGCCTCCTCCCGCCCACCTCCGCACGCGAAAAAAATATAGCAAAACTTTTCAAAAATAAGATGAAAATTGACAAAAATTGGGGTAAAATTGGCACAAAACAGTGAATTTAGAACTCATCGAAAATTTCAAAAGTGTTCCCTCCCCGCGAGCTGTTTCCATTGCACTTTCAAAACTTATGCTGTAATGTTATAGTCTCATTTTATGTATGAGACCGGTGAAAGTTGTTTTTGTAATATGTCAGTAGTATTACTATAACTCCCCATATTGTACTGTTCTGGGCGACGCTTCTGTTTCACTAACTTACACCCATATATGTAGACGCAGAACAACGTTTATGAAAAAAACTATGTAGCTTCTGGTGTTGTGTTGAATGCTTTACATTATGCATCATTTACCTTAAGATGTGTGCACCTAAGGTAGGATTGTGTCACATTCTGTTACAAATACATAACCATAAATATCACCAATTTCCAGTTTTTAGCGATTTTCCATTGTCGTCATATATTTCTGGCTTTTAGAGACTGTTCCGGCCATTGTGGCAATTTATCAGCCTCGTTTTATTAATGGCTAAATATATTCGTGGGGTCTGGCTAAGCCCAAAAAATGTCAGACTCGCTGACCGTGGCTAGCCAAGCATGGTTTTAGAGCCGCGGCAGGCTGTGACAAAGTCCGGCCCTGGTGCACACATCTTAAGGTAAATGATGCATTATCACAAGAGCAAAATTTCGGTCACTGCCTAATAGAAACTTCAAACATATTGCATATTTTTGCCTTAGTTCAGTTTAGTTGAGGACACAGTGGTTGGTCTTTTGTTCAAATTGTTACAATTGACGATTCACAATTCTGCCATCGTTATCGGCAGTTCAACGAGAGCGATGGCACAGGCTATGTGATTTACAACTGCAATTTTGCTTTACGCGTGAATTTGCCCAGTTCGCCTGGTTGCTTATGTTCATCTTCATCAAATGAGGTATTGAACTGGAAAGTATACGATTAAGAAACGTCATTATTCAAAGTTGACACTTTCAGTAAATTGCGATATAATTTGCGAAATAGTGACCTCGAACAGCGTCGACGGGTTCCTGTATTTCAAAAAAATTTAAAAAAATTTACCACCCACGACCTCTCCCCTAAGAACCTCCGTCCCATAAAGCCGACGGTCCTTCGAAACCTATGCCCTGGCCATCTCTTGTTTACGTCTCTGAGGCGGAGATATAGTTAATAACTTTGCAACAGCTACTATATCAATATATCATCTTAAAACACTTCCAATAAATATTTAAAATATGAATATAGCAAAACAAAATGATTTTCCGTTCGCATCAGCTACTCAATGTTTGAAATCCTTAAAATCGGAAAAAATTATTTCCGCATCGCATCTAAAAACTGTTTACTCAAGGGTTAATATAATATGAGGAGCTTGGCTTGATGATAATTTGTCATTAAATGTTTTCCTAAGTTTCTTATTATAATTATAGTTAAATGCTATCTCCAGTTTGGTTAGTTCCTTTCGAAGTATAAACCAAAATGTACAGAAGCTGCAATTTTAAACAATAGCAGTAAAGCTTTAGCAGGATGTATATTTTGCTTTATGGCTAGAAATTAACCGTTTTCGCCATTAAATATAATCGCTTATTAATTTTTTTATACGATTTATTCAAAATTATGGTGCTAATTCATGGCTAATCGGTACATTGACCTATTTTATATCCCTTATATCTTCTCCCTACTGTTATCAAACTTTTTGCAATGCCTGCTGTTTCAGAAAATAGAGCTTTTAAGAACCGGCGCCATATTTTCTAGATACACTAGGCTCATGTGGTTTCTGCAGCGGAGACGAACCGCGGCCCTACTGTTATCAAACTTATTGCAATGCCTGCTGTTTCAGAAAATAGAGCTTTTAAGAACCGGCGCCATATTTTCTAGATACACTAGGCTCATGTGGTTTCTGCAGCGGAGACGAACCGCGGCCCTACTGTTATCAAACTTATTGCAATGCCTGCTGTTTCAGAAAATAGAGCTTTTAAGAACCGGCGCCATATTTTCTAGATACACTAGGCTCATGTGGTTTCTGCAGCGGAGACGAACCGCGGCCCTACTGTTATCAAACTTATTGCAATGCCTGCTGCTTCAGAAAATAGAGCTTTTAAGAACCGGCGCCATATTTTCTAGATACACTAGGCTCATGTGGTTTCTGCAGCGGAGACGAACCGCGGCCCTACTGTTATCAAACTTATTGCAATGCCTGCTGTTTCAGAAAATAGAGCTTTTAAGAACCGGCGCCATATTTTCTAGATACACTAGGCTCATGTGGTTTCTGCAGCGGAGACGAACCGCGGCTAGACCTACAACAGCTTAAACGTCAACTTTTACTCCGAACACCTGTGAAAATTGGCCAGGATAAGAGAAAATTTTAAGGATTCAGCGACTAAAAATACAGCACATTTTCAACCTTTCAACAATTACAGTGGCAAAAGCCAAGACCACAGACAAGATTTCTCTGCTTTCTGACGAATGCACATCATAAATGATTGCTCAAAATCGTTTTCCCGCAAGTTTAGAAAACATTTTTATCAGGCACACACCTGAAACGGGACAAAATTTCTGCACTGCTGCCACTGTTGGTTTTATTAATTAAAATATATAGCCTTTTTGCCGAAAAATATATGTGTACTATTATATACCTATATATTCAAATTACTAAGCGCCATGTTCCTCTAATTCCCAACTTATCGTTAAAATAAACCAGATGAATAAGCAATAACAAAGTGTGCTATGCCATTTTATGCATATGTATAGTAAGCGTCTACGATATATTTTATATACCAATAACAGAAATGCGTTTGGATCTTCAGCTTCGCACCATTACCTTGGATCTATCCAGAAGCAGTAAAAAGCAACAATAGGAGACTGTATCTTTGTTACAAAATAGTATATAATATTATATCCTTCTTTTCTATAAAGCTGTGGATTTGCATCAAAAATTTAGTGCACTAAAAAGATCCGATTGTAGTTGAGAACAATTTTATACTTTATACATAGACATGTACCATATACATATTATTGTCATATATGTCTATGCATAGGTATTCACAGAGCCACATATGTAATCTCTAATATTTTGATATTTGTGATAA
>JASANE010030439.1:0-41184 GCA_030248225.1 Trileptium ribeirensis | reverse complement strand
ATTAGTTAAAATAACATGCATGTTAATGAAATATAATTATATTTTGTTATCTAACAGTCCACACAGCTACTTATACATTTCTGGCGCTGCGTTTTGCATAATACATAAGGCTTTCATTTAGGCACATCTTGCAAGAGTATAATTAGCCCAAAGTATACAAAAAATTTGTGTTGCTTGATAATAATAGTGTATTGCGCTGCTCTTCCGAAAAGTGATGAGAAAGATACCGTGGTCTCCAAATTGGGTGGAAGGCCTGGCATTTTTCGGTTCCCCCTGGTTCAGAACAGGTGCCCCTGGTAAAATTTTGGGCTCTTCCCGGTTCACCGCCTCTTGGAAATGTTTTTGTTTCCAATCGGACCAAGGTACATAAAATTTGATCACAATTTGCACTGGTCTGAAGCCAAAAATGTACCTTCCCACAAAGAAGCATGACTAACCAGAAAAGAGCGGGCCATTCTATTCCAAATGCGCACATGCGTACACTGTAGACTACTCAATTGGTGCCGCTACTTTGTCTCAAGAACCAGCACAGCCCTCCAGCATGTCGGTTCTACAAGTCGGCAGACGAAACAGCGATACATGTATTCGAAGAATGCGAAAATCTGGCTCAATACAGAATCTCAGCGAATCTCAGCAAAAATCCCATGACAACGCTTTACGAAGAACCAAAGAAAGCACTGCGATTCATCCGGATGATTGGCCTTATGGACGATCAATGACCCCACTGGTCAACCACCTGAAGAAGGGAGAAGAAGAAGCCATAAATTTCGGAAATTTGCTTCAAAATCACTTTTTCTGTCCATCATAGGCATTTTTGCCAGTGTTTATGACACGATTTTTAACCGTTTTTCTTCAGGAAAAATCGGGCGAACCCTGGTTCATGCCCCCTGGCAAAATTTTCAGCGAATGGAGAGCCCAGAGATAAAATTTAGCTGATATTACATGCAACGTCAATTTCTTCGGCATCATCATATTGTGAGGAGCGAAGCGAAACGTTATTGTTTTCTCTGAAAGGGAAATTCGGCACCTTCCGTCAGGTCTTTCGTCGCACTCCTCTGAGTAGTACTGAGCTAATTAAAAAAATTGTTTGAAAAGCCTGTGATCCTTCAGGTGCAAGAGATATAGTTTTTGTCAAAATTTGTTTCAGGTAACTGGTAATTAACTAATTAGTTGGGCTTGTTAACATTTTCAAACAAAAATTGTTTATTTTTCAATGAATAATTAGTGTATGTATGTATTCTTCATCTCGCCGTGCTAATTACGAATCTGGTGTTTAATTCTTTTTTCGAGGATGTTAAAAACATGCTAATTGGCTAGTGCTCCGAAATGAAAAAGTGCACACGGTGGTTTTCTCTGTCGCTTATCACGGGGATGACATTTCTGAAGCTGTAAAACTTCGCCGTATATTCTAATTGGTCAAGTAATAATTACCAAATTAGCAGAGAGTAAGCGGAATTAAGGTTGAGGTTGCGGCAAAGGGCAAAAAGCATACCGGAAACGGAATTCCGGTTTAAAAATTTTGTTTGAAATTTTTCACGTTTTTGCTTCATCTGTGGTCCAAATATATGTAATACTATATACACAATGATCAAGTTCCAATACAACCAAGCAAAACAAAAGATTAGCTCAGCAATTTGCCGTGTGAAATATAAGTAGGGAAAATAATTTCAGTAGGAATTTTTCGTCTTAACCTACAAGAGCTTGTTAACAAAACAAAGCCAGGTCGATGCTTGTGGCAGCTATGTTACACTTTCAGATGTCTGTGAGGTATGTTCGAATTAAACCGTCCAACTCGGTAACAGAGTATGGAAATTACGTCAAGCACCAGCCCGTGTGCTTATAAACTTTGTAATTCAGTCTGCATTAAAGTGAGATAAAGTTATCTGCAAACTGCAATCTGCCAATGACCTGTATTTATTAAAACTAAGCGAGCAGTATCACAGATTGTCTCATTTATAGCATTCTGATTAGAAAGTTATCATCATCATCTAACTGACGGGCACTGTTTGCACAACGCTGTCACAAATAAACAGTGTCTCTGACCACTAATAAGGAAATTACCTTCTATTATTCTGTCTTAGAACATGTAACAAACGTACGTGTAGTAGAGGGAGGCGACTGCAGGCGGAACGAAAGTGTTTATACTACGCTTTATGCAAGCATAATTTAGTTACAAGCGCATTCAATTTGACGCAGTATACGCAAGGGTGTATAGTGGAAGGGATTTTTTGCTCTGGGTTTCCAAAAACCGACATATTGATCAATAAATAAACGTTATTAGCTTCCTTAGTCTCTTTAAAGTTTCAGAAAAGAAACAATCTCACCGAAATACATTAAGTTTAATGTAGAAGTTATTTTCAATACATTTTAAATCCACTATACCTTCATTTCTTCCTTCATATGTTTTACTATATGTAAGTTTCGAAGACCTGCTTCTGGATCCGGTTCAAAAGGACGGTTCCGGTTATTCTCTGCTAATTAGCAAATTTTATCCAATTTTAAAATCACGGGTTCTTTTGCTCTCGGGGTTTTCGATGTCGCTGGTCATGAATGTGTGACTTTTAAAGCTCTATACTTTTATCACGTGTCCTAATTAGTTGACATGACGATTAATTAGCTATTTTTTAGCTAGCTAGCTTTTATTATGGTGGCTTTGACATCAATTGTCCAAAATGTGACACTTATTTTAAATTTATTAAATATTTAGTTGAAATGCATGTATACATAAATAAGATATAAAATAATTTACGTATTGCTCCTTTCACTTTTTGTAATTTATTACTTTTAGTAGTTATTAAGGTGATAAAACAAGCACATCCGCCGCAAAAATCTTAGATTATTTTCCAGCTCTCACATCCTCATTGCAGGTATTTATTCTGTTTTATTTTGTGAAGGAGCATGAAACCAGTTACGTTGTTCGGAATTAGGGTGCCACCGTCATACGAAAGGTTTCTAAATATCTTAAATAAATCAATGCTTGTAATGTTAACTGCTGAAACAGATAATAAATAACCTCTGTAACGTTGCCGCTACAGCTGTATTGTTAATGATTAATAAAACAATTTTTAGCTTTGGAATGGAATGACTGTTGAGCCTTTTGACGGGGCTGAGGGTGAAAAAGTTGGCAGGATATAAGCCTACATTTTGTCAGGGCAACCAAATCACGTTTGATGCCCACACCAAGATTATTATTTAGAGAGCCCAGTGTAACACTTCTCACGTAAAACAGCCACTTTACATAGTATAACGATGAAGCTATGAACAGATGGTTTAAAATGGTGGTTTAAAGAAGCGATCAATGCAAAAATGTGTCCTCAACCAAAATACTGGACTATCATCCGCTTTGATAGGAATACAGTTTGAAAGCTTATGATTATTATTGTGTCTTTTTAGGAACGCAAGCGTAGATTACAAGCCGAGAAGCTGCGTGAGCGTGAGGCACAATTGTCACAAAGTAAGCGATGACTGCTCGTTGTTTGTCACTATGGTTGTTTATGCAAGATGTGGTATAATCATTTCCCTCGACTGTTTGTGCGCACGACGGCACTAAAATGTGACTAGATTTCACCAATTGTATCTGTACATTTTAAACTAGTTTTAAAGCCTAAAACGGGGGAAAACTATTTCGTAGCATGGGTTTCACATTTCATTGCAGTTTAAACCAACAAAAATACTCAATAAAGTTACAGAAAATTACATAGAAGCCAAATATTGAATTTGACAAATCAAAATAGTAAGGTGCACTGATAGTAAATTTTTTTATAATTTGATCCGAATTAAATTACCAACGGTCCAGGTGCCACTGAAATTTCGAAAATGCTATGTTATCTTAACTGAAAAGATACTGTAGATTAAAAATATTAACCGTGTCTGACCCATTTAGTTTTTCATTCAGCCGATAAAGCAATAAAGGCAAACTGTTATGCTACCACTTACTGTCTTAATGATGTAACTTTGCGTAATATCGAGGGTTTGTTTGTAAATCAATTTTTATTACTACATAATAATTAAAAGATGTCGTGGGTAAGGTATCACTTAAATGCATTGTAACAGTGATAATCAACAAGTCCGGGGAGGACTGTTAAAATAATTGAAGAAGATTTCGCTATATTATCACAATGAATTATGCTGCTACAAGGGCATTAAAATATTGTAAGTTTGCGTCTGTGCATAGAACTTATCATGATTAGTTTAACGGCTGGAAATGCCTAAGATTGTTACTGGAGATACGAATATGATTATAATTTGGACACAGAAAAGAACGTGTTCCGCTGTGTTCACAGTATTGTCGTCATTGTCTGGAAGCAGTCAATCACCTCACTCTTTCCTTGCACCCTGGTGGCAGCCACAAACCCAAATTATTCAACAAAAATATTTCTTAGGTGTCGCGGGGCCCGTAGCATTTGCTACGATGTCAATTCGTCGTTGGCTTCGTATCGAAAAATCGATAGACACTGGTGGTCCAAAAAATTCGGTTTTTCGTATCTGGCTCGCCCAAAGTGCGATTTGTGTCTGTTAAAAAGCAAACTTGATCAAATTGGGAACCCTACAAACTTTGTGAGCACTCATTAAAATATCGAAAACAAGCAAAACGTTGGACCCTTTACAGCAAACCTTAATTTTCATTCAGTCAGTATAGTAAAAAAGTGCTTGCTGCACCCTTTTATTAAACGAGTAATATCCCAAAATACTGTTGCAAAATCCTGAGTATTTACGAACTGTGTAAACGTAAAAGCTTATTCATAAATGCTGATAATCCAATTAAAAAGATGTTCGCCAACCCCAAATCCAACAACTGAAAGCCAAACACCGAAAGCAATATGCTTTGTTGAACATTCCTTTTTTGTGTTAAATGGCAGTAGTTCAAAATATAGTTTGGTTTGCAAGTATTATGAAATAAAATAATAATTATTATTTTAGCTCTGCAACTAGAGTACCACGATCCAATTCAGCCGATGCCAACAAAATAACATTAGCCATTGTCGCAGGCATAAAAATTGTCAAATTCTCCCCATAAGTCAGGAGGCAGAAAACTTGACATGAGTATCCTAGTGCGAACATATAAAGTTAATTGTGAGCCCTGGCTTAGACTTAAGATGCGCAATACTTCTAGGTGAAACTTTGTTTACAGCCGAAATTTTGAGTAAATATGTTTAACCTGTGTATGGAAGATTAGTTCTACATATAAAATGACCAGAATATTGAACCTCCACTTTGTCCAAGATACCATTTCAAGCTTGTCTTCGTAACTTGTTATTTCCCTGCCGAAATAGAAGCGTAAAAATCTTTTCATCCTCCTAAACGGTAATCTAATGCTATGCACTTTTAAAACAAAATAATATAAATTTGGGAGTTGTACAAATACTGTGTATTCTAGGTTATTGATTACTTATTGTGTACAGGCTACCAAGTTTTGTCTACAAAGGTTTCCGTTAGGTTGAATACGAGTGTTTGGTTATCTCAGCACAAATATTTGATGCGCTGTTTGTTGTTTTTGGCGGGTTTAATAGCAAATAGGTTTTAGGGTTTTCAATTGGTTCAGGGTTCAAGGGGCTTTAGGATGGTACATTCATCAAACACTTCCTGTCACAGGTGATTAAACAAAATGATGTAAAAATGAGACCACTCTCGCTCTTTTTGACCCTCGCATGCGAGTTACTGGTTGTATTGCGGAATGTTGTTTTCATCAAAATGATCTCTACTTTAATTTCGTACTCCAGTGCAAACAAAAGCTTTGTTAGTTACGTTACGGTTTAGCGAATGTTAAAGACTGATTCTAGTTTATATTTGTAAATTCTCTATCGTATTCTTTAGTTAGATGCGAAAGCGGATGCTTACTCCTTCGTCATGTTATAAGGTGTATCTCGAAAACTGGTGGAGATATTGTAGCGAAATTAGGCTAATTTTGCAGTGCAAAAATAGTTGTAGAAGAATCAATGTAATGCTTCGCTATATTGCTCTTTTAGGTTGCAGGGCCTGGGTAAAAAGGGATTTTTGTGGATCATGAAACACAAAAATATCACGAAAACTTCAATATCTTTTCAATCGCTGGAGATATGGTTGTTATTGGTATCATTTTTACAGCATTTCATTCTCCATATAGCTGAACATAGCCTTGCGTGCTGCTGTTGCCATTATTCTCGCTGCAAATTGAACTAAAATGGGTTTTCAATGGGTCCACGAGACCCGAAATACACGAAAACCACAATATCTCCACAAACGCTCTAGTAAAATGGGTGTTATTGGCCTCATTTTGTAAAGCACTCCACTTCTGCATGTCATCACATAGTGTGCTGCTGTTGCCATTTTTGAGTGAAAATGGGGATTTCAATGGGCCAATGAGACCCAACACACACGAAATCGGCAATATTTCCGCAACCGATCTAGATTAGATATAAGAGTGTTATTGGTATCATTTTATAGGCCATAACGTCCTATATATATTTTTTCATTGTATACACAATATTCGACTTAGTTTTGTAAGTTGATGCTGATGTTGATCTGTTGACGTCTCTCTAAATTACATATCCAACACCCCGAATACACCAACTTGGCTGTCAGCAAAGCCACTAGTGTTAGTCAGCTCCTAGCACATAGTTAACGACACATATTATGGCCAAAGTGCAGCTTGGATGCCTTTACACGCTATTCTTGTGTATAATACGGTCTAAAGGTAGAGACCTACGAACACACAGAATGACTTCTACAAAGTGGCGGGGAGTTAGGCCCTGGCATTTTGACGGGCACTTTGTCAAAATATTGTAACCACCCGGTAAAATTCTTGGCTCCTCCTCACCCTCCTCCGTAAAAACACTCTCAGTTAATATAAAAACTTGCCAAAAAAATTTTAATAACCTTTGCTGAAATAATAATTTAATTAATTTCAGTAATAAATCGTTGAAAATTTGCGTTTAACCTTAATGGAGACGTCATTGCATTGTCTCAATGCACATTTATTTATCATTTTATGCACGAGTAAACATAAAGTGACCCCGCCAACCAGCCTATTTTATAACTTCCCTTAAAACTTGTTACGGAACGCTTTTTGGTCAATTGAAACCCGCCTTAAAACTGTTCGCGCGCACAGTGCTCTGAGATTGAAATCAAGCCATTTTTCGTTGTTGAATATTGGGTTAAAATTACCGAAATTTTTGAGACCTAACATTTGACGAATTTCAATTTGAGCGGTTTTTGTTCGCGAACATCAAGAGCTTAATTATAGGACCGATTTGCTTGTGACCATTAAATTTATTCACGAACATTGAATAATCTTGTACAAATTTGACAGGTATTAAGAAAACGGATTTCTGCTAAAAAACAATTGCCAAAATTCTGTTCTATCAGAAGATATTATTTCTGATACTTGGATTGATTTTGTCAATTTTCGGCTAGCGAAAAAAAGGATTGAAATTCGGCAGTTTTTCTGTAGCAAGGGTTTGTGACTCGATATCTTTTGTTACAAAATGAGGTGGTTGATGAGATCATTGTAAGTTTGTTTTTTCGATGAAAAGTTGCGATTTTGAGGCTGCGAGCGTCCCCAGTTTCGGACCACCCGTTCCGCTGCGCCCTGGAAACATTTTCAGCGAATGGAGAAGCCAGACATACACTACCCGCCAAAAATGACTGTCGCTCGCTCGAAATAAATTTGTTGTAAAAATAGAATTTACTATCTGATGTACACTTGAATTTGTTGGTTTTGATAAGGTCGATAATAGTGATTTTATAATTTTTCATAACTAATTAGACATTAGCTATATTTATGGTTTATAAATGGTAATGTTGTTTTAGAAGCCAACGTTGCGAAGCCTTTCGGGACTGCGTCTCTAAATGTTCCTGCACAACCACCAAACAAAATATTGTTCTGCACAAATTTACCCGAAGAAACCAATGTTATGATGCTTGAAATGCTATTTAGGCAGTAAGGTTTTGATAGTATCATTTACAAGCTTGAAACTAAGTCAGTAGTATTAGATTATTGTTATTTATATAATCTAATACTGTTGAAACAATCTAATCTAATATTGTTACAGCTTTCTACAGGTATTCAGAGCGTAGTGTTACTGTAGTGGAGATTGTGTGTCGCAGGGGTGAAATGTTTGAAATTCCGTCTGTGTATGTGATCGGTCATACCTCGGCAACGACTTAACCGATTTTCATGGTCTTGGGCTGATTTGAATCAGCATAGATGATTTACCGTGCACAACCCCGAACGTTTTTATGTGAGGTCTAGTTCCAGGGTCATATATTAAAACGAGAGTTTTTAAACTATTTTGCCCTATTTTAGTACCCTTCGCGGAAGCAAGGCTGTTTTTATCTCAACTTTCGAACTTTTTCTCTGGTTTCTCGGCATTTATCATTTTTCTAAAATGATAAATGCCGACGCCTCTTTTTTTCCTTTCGATTAAGGCTCCGGTTCTGGAGTCATGGGGTTTGAGGTATGGCACCCTCGTGGTTCCTCGACCCAAATTCGAAAATTTGTTCTGATTTCCTGGGCGGCTGCAACGTTTCACTTGGGGGTTTTCAGCATGGGAAACTCAATGTCAGTGATGGTTTTGCTCTGCGACCCATGGTTCTATGGGTACTGGGTATGTTGGCCCATGGTTCGGGGTCAGAAGTCAAAATGGTGGGTTTTATCCCATTTTAGCAGCCTTCACGGAAGCAAGGTTATTTTTATCTTAACTTTCGATTTTTTATCTGCTTTGTTTTATTTCATAGTAAAATGATAAATACCGATGCCTCTTTTTTGTTTTCGATTAAGGCTCCGGTTCTGGAGTTATGAGGTTTGAGGGTCTCACTTCCTGGGTTTCCGCAACGTTTCATTTGGGGGTTTTCAGCATGAGAAACTCATTGTCGGTGTTGGTTTTGCTCTGCGACCCGTTCTTCTATGGGTGTTCGGTATGGCGCCCCCATGGTTCGTGGTTAGAGGTTAAAATGAGGGTTTTTTATCCCATTTTAGTACCCTTCGCGGAAGCAAGGTTATTTTAACTTAACTTTCGAATTATTTCTCTGGTTTGTTATATTTCTTTGTAAAATGATGAATTTTTGATTAAGGCTCCGGATGTGGAGTTATGGGGTTTGAGGTATGGCACCCTCGATGTACCTCGACCCAAATTCGAAAATTTGTTCTGCCTTCCTGCAAAGTTTCGCTTTGGGGTTTTTTGGAAAAAGCAATAAGTTTTGTACTAAAACTGGCAATATTTTTGATCTCAACGGTCTTTGCCATAAAACTAAAGACGAAATTATTATGAAATTAGGACATACTATATTGAATAAATAATTATATTGAAAAAAATGAAATTAAGTATTTAAAGTTTTAATATGTTGGCGTGATACATTGGTAACTTTTCCGTTATTTTGCCTTTTACCATAGTACATAAAGTAAAATAACGTTGACCTTAAAATAGTTCAAGTAAATTAATTTAAAAGTATTTTGTGTTCCACCATTTTTTGTTTAGCTTTCTATACCTTCGGCAATATTTTGCTGCACGACTTAACATTCAACAAAAAATAACTTACTTTTTGTATGAATATAGTTATTATCTATCCAATATCTTGTTTAGAATATGTTAAGTCAATTACGCAATTACGATTTGTTTATTAGTTATTATTATGTTCTGGAATTTACTCGGTTAACAGAAGTATTTAATTCATTATGCTGTGTGGTGCTACATCGACTAATACTGTTTGCACTTGTGAAAATGTTATACTCAGCCTTACCATATGATGATATTCTGCACATGTGATATAGCTCTACTGCTTAGAAATTTCAATGATTTGAAGTGCAATTAATTGTTTTACTTAATGTAGCGAGCCGCATTTCCCTAAGGTAATATTACGAACTAAATTATCAAAACAGTCGCATGCCAGATTTTGGTTATGAACGGCTCTTCAAACTGAGATTTGACGAAAAAGAAAAGTGTGTCGTTCTGAAGGGATATTTTATATAGTACTGGTAAAGTGATTATTGTGATTATAGTATTTTTGATTGCCTAAAATTTAGAATTGTCAAGTGGTTTGTTAGATCCGAAAGAGTTTGAATTGATTTGTTTTCGGTAATTAACTTTAAAACCTGACCATGGTTTCGGCATATCTATTATTCAGACTTATTAAACATTGCTGCTCTGCTGTCATACTGTTTTGTTGTTTTAAAAATTATATAGATAATACCAACTTTCGCTTTTCTGGACGTGTTGGCCACCCGTGGAATATAAATAATTTTAAACATATTTGAGTAAGCTGAGTAGCTAGGTAGTTTTGGCATTGTAGTTAGTTTTGTTTATTTCAGATTTCCTGGATTCAAGGAGGTTCGACTTGTTCCAAGCCGTAATGATATTGCATTTGTTGAGTTTGAACAAGAAATGCAGGCGACAACCGCTCGTGACGCTCTCCAAGGATTTAAGATTACACCAAACAATGCGATGAACATCGCCTATGCGAAAAAATAGGTGTTAACAATTAAGCTATTTTGTTAAATTTCAGCATGCAAAATAACTATTTGTATCGACGGAATTTATTATTTTTGCTACAAACATTGTTTCCAGCATCAATTTAATAATGTAAAGAACATAATTATCACGGCTGCAGAATAAATTAGTACACGATTTTTGCTGTTCATAGATTGTTAAGTGGTCGGGACTTGGAAATTTTTTTGTACCTCTCCAAAATAGTATATACATAGATCCGGAGATAACGAAGCCCATAATATAAAATTCTTCACGAAACCAAGTGTAGATCAGAATTTTTACAGCAAGCCGAATTTAGTTCGAAAATGTTATCGAAATTTGCTAGTTGTTACCGTAAAACGTGTATTATTGACGTAATCATTGTAACCATATTCTGTAACAAAGGTTACTAGTGCAGATTTATAGGTTTAAGATTAGTTTTCAAGTATATTACTGTACATTTAGAAGTCGAAGATATTCATCCTGTCTAGGGATAACATTTTAATAAAAATATGCATAACTTTTGTGACATTACAGTAATAAAATAGTTTAGCGGTAGTACTAGACTAAGCTATCGCAAGACGACGGCGCAGACGATGTTTACATATACATACTTAAAAGGCGATTGTGGAGGAGCTGATGTTATTTTACTCGCGGTGGAAACATTTTACTCATTTAAGCAAAGTGTTTTAGCTTGTGCGTTAACATAAATTGCCCCAAATCACTTATATGCCAATGTTATGTGTTATCTGTAGTGTCGCTCTATGATTATAGCAGGGAATTCCAATGGGTTAAATGAGTTGTAGCATACTCTAAGAAGCAGTTCTAACCCTGCCTGCTGTCATAATATACGTACAGTTATAATCAGAATTAAGTGCTCAAAAATAGAATTTTTCATTCGATTGCGAACGTTTTCATTTAAACGAAAATCGATTAATTTAATTTCAATGGCGTTAAAACATAAATGTTAGTTTGCGGTTAATTTAACGAATGTCGTTTATGGGAAGATCGATCCATTGCACTATCGCTTGATCTTGTCTGAGTTCGATTTTATGTGCACTTAATGCTGTTTGTAACGGCTTAGCAGATTATATGTGCAGATATTGATTTTATGTATTGTAAACTATGCAAGGAATATGCTCGGGTAGGAACTACGGGTCGAGTGTGGTAAGCCGATGATTATTCCGGAGTTCCAATGAGCCTATATAGAGTCGTTTAACGACACAAGACGACCAGTAATACCTTCGGTAAGTGGGATATACCGAATAGTAAAATTCGCCGAATATCGACCATTCGGTTTTCAATATTCGACTGAATAATCGATATCTGTTAGTGAACTCGGGAAACGATGAACAAGCATGCATATGTAGCAACGTAAGATTGAACGTAAAACACGCATGTATTGTTTAATCGACGCTTTTGCAATGTGTTCGGTTGAAAATATTAAACGAATCAATGAAGAAGTATGAGCGTGTGATTTTTCATTATTTTTCGCTACGTTTAATTCAGTGCGTTTTGTTGTAACTATGGTTTGGTTTTGTTATATTGGTGTTTAGATATTGAGCCTATTTATCCACTGGCGTTGCTCACTTAAGCGGTATACGTCATTAACCTTGGTGAAACAAGCTTTGCCTCCACGATGTTTCTACCTTACTTTAATAACATGTTATAGGCCAAATCGTGGGTTCTCAAAGAAATGTAAAAAGAGAACAAAACCCACAATAATAGTATTTTTGTACACTAGATTTCTGAAAAATTGTCTTTTGCCCTGGGTTAGTCGAGGGGTTTGTTGTTTGGTATCAAATTTAACAACATAATATCGCCAAAAAATTTTACGGGTATGCTGGAAATTTATATATCGCATGTTGCGTAGAATGGCGTAAACAGGTGAAAATGGTTTTCTGAGGCCCAGATAATTGTTCTTCATTATATAGTTATCACAGATTCTCAATAATATTTCCATATGAATAATTTTCCACTAAACCATTCATTTTTAATCTCGTTATTTTTTGGTGCTCCTGTGTATAATTTTAAAAATAGGCTGAAATAACAATCCGGTATTCGGCCTAATACCCTATTTTTGTCCTACCACCGAATGTTCGGCACATCATAACCGTAAATGCAGCGTTACGGCCATTTGCAGAACATAGAGCTTATTTCTTCATGTAAATACGAATAACTGGAAAAGTCGGGATTTTATGAATCATGTTTTAAGAACCATTCGAATTTCATATATCATATTTTCGTGATGTAGGCTTCTGTCGGTAGCCGTACTGGATACTTGCCAAGAAAATACAAATTTTCATCGCAATAGCAAACCTATAGACCAGCCATCTTGCGTACTAATGTATTAAAAATGCCAAAGTTAACATCTTTTGGTACTGCAGCATTTAAAGGGTTTTCGATATTCCCAAAGTTGGTCTAGAGCAATGAAGCTAACGAGTTTAACCTGGTTAAATAACCCTCCACTTATTCTTTATCGTCAACGAGCAGAAACATCAATCAAAATTTTGAAAATTTTCTTTTTTAGGATATATTTCAAATTTTGTCTCATAATTCATCGGAAAACTGCTGTCCGAACATAATGTATATATAACGTTAAACTTGTGGTATAAAAGGATTCTGTGTTGATAGCTCTGGTAAGACGTTAGATGCCTGGTAGTGCCGAAATTTGTCCATTATTGGATGGCATGTATAAGTCAACTCTGGCTGGGCAGATTGACTCTCGCGGTAGCTCACTTGTAACCTTAAGATCTCTTTTTGTTAATACCTTTAGTTTGGCGCGAAGCCTGATTCCTGCATCTTTCACCATAAAAAGTGGGCTGAAGGGGTTTGGGTGGGTCGTTCGCGAAGAGCCTCGAGAAATCACATTGACTGTATCTCGACAACTGGTGTTGATATCTGAGACAAATTGGGTTCACTTTATCGTACAAATGAATAAAAAAGGCGTTATATATATAATGGCATTGTACGCGGAATTGTGTGCTGTTATTATTTGTATATACTCTGCAGGGTTGGGTCAAAATGGTTATTTGAATGGGCCCGCCCATGGCATTCGACAGAAACAACACGTCAAAATATCTACAACCGCTCGACCAATATCATGTGTCTTGATCTCATTTTGTAGAGCGATTCGTCATCTATATATCTACACATGGGTTCCGCTATTGTTAGTAACTCTAGTTTTGGCTTGGAACTGGGTTTTGAGTGGTCCCAGGATACCCATAATACACCAAAACAAGTATCTCTGCAACCGCTCGGTCTATATAACTGTTTTTATTGGTCTCATTTTGTTGAACAATTTATGCTCCATGTACTTGGAGATTTTTAGTATGTAAATACGCAACAAGCAGTTATATCTCGACTGTTCAAGCAACAAGACCGATATTCGTCGACGCTCGGTAGCTATGTACATTTCACTAAATTATACTACATTCTACAGTCAGAATTCACCACTAGCTTGACGATAACACAAGCAAGCTACTTATGGTAGTTCCTTCCGTGCGCGACACTAGAATCGTCTAAATGATTAAGGTATGTTTACATGTTTTGTTAAGATTTCGCGCAAATTTGTTGTTTGCTGTTTTGTACATAAAATCTGCATTTTGTAAACTGAGCGGATAATGTGAAAGCCACATGCCTGGTGCTGTAGTATTCGTTTGAATGTTCTATAGCAACGTTTTGCATCTTAATCGATGCGACGTATAACATCTGTAATTTTAGTACCTGAAATGTACTAGAACCAGTTATGGCCACAAGGGATCCAAGCTGCACCACTCTTAATTTTCACGGTGGTGCCCGGGCAACCCCGGCTTACACGATTCCCCGGTGGACCCTGGTCTGACCGATAGGAGTCGCTTAGCTTAGCAGGCTGCCGGAGGGTTTACTAGGGTGTTCGGCCTGGCCCCTATGATGGCCCAGGTGCCTAGAGGTATGAGGTCCTCCTGAGGGAGGGTCATCCCCTAAGCCTGCTCACAGGTAATGGGGCTGACCCGTCATTCCCTCACTTTCTATTATTGGATCCCGTACGTTACACAAAGACCCTTAGTAACCCCCTAGCTAGGGCCTGTTTTCCGAAAAAGTGTTTGATGAGCCGAAAGACTATTTCATAAGGTAGAGATGATATTGTTTTATCTTGGTTCTATTTAGGGTGTGGCTAGCTGTGTCTAGTGGGCTACGATATTTGAGAGTTACTCAGAAGGCGGATGAACGTTTACTCTAAGAAACTTTGTTGACCTATGCACCAAACTAGTTAATGACGAGGGAGGGGCGGTATTGCGAGCACGAGCGGGGTTAACTGGAGAGTTGGGGATAGACTAAACTTAACATAGAGGTGTCAATGTATTTGATTTAGGGGTGGCCTCAAGTTGTCTATCAAAACTAAAGTAAACCTTTGGATGATGAGCGGGGATGGGGCGGCACGGTGGTCGTGAGCATCGTTGGAAGGCGACGTGTGGGGAAAGGCCGGAGATCATAGGTGAAACAGCGTTAGGCATGCCTTATAGGGAATTCGTATATTTCCTTGAAGCGGAGCGCGCTTAGCTAAAACCAGTCTAATTCGCCTACAAAATTCACACGCCAAACGTTTACTTTTGGTTTTCCCTTTTCTTTGATAAAAACATAAAACAAGAGTATAAAAACGAAGATATCACCCAATCGGGTGTACGCAATGGGGCAATTATTCACACCAAGATGCGCTAAGACCTGGCACATGCAAGATCCTTGGCTCTGTATGTACATGTGTGAGAGACTTGAAAGTAACAAAAATTTGACTCCCTATGTTCTTTGCAGCCTTCCTTGGATAACGATTCTAGAGAATGAAATCACATAGGTGAGCTTTATTTAGGCTCTTTTAGAAGAAACGGAACCCTCATCCAAAATTTGCGACTCCGAGCTTGGCGTAATTGACTCTGGCCCGAAGACGTATTCGCCCGCTCTGCAGCCTATGATAGACTCCTAACACTACAACTCTGAAATACTCCATTTAGTTTACACTTAGCTGCACTTCCACTCTGGTAGATAACCTTGAAATTTTAGTAGATGACCAGCAATTTGGGGCACCAACGATGACGGGCGCGCGGAGCATGCAAGTCGAAGAGTCCACCCGGGCAGTGGAAAAGTGATTGAAAGCGAAAAGCATGGTCAATAATGCAAAACTACGGCGACAACCGCCGACAAAACACGTCAAATCTTTTGTAAGACTGCCCGACTGGTTCCAATGCTAAATTGGGCAGTCTTATTTTATACCCCTTCACTATCCTCCCTTTTTCTTTTGGTTCCCTTATGTCCCTAATTTAAAAGTTTGAAATGGCTATATATAACGGCTTACAAATACGTGTAAACAAAAGTCAGACGACGTATAACATATTAAACACTGGCCTTTAGCAATCGCCGCCGGGTAGCCTTTATGCAGAAAAACAATGCCAGCAGCCAAGTGTGGCCGAAACGTGCCAGTAAAGCCCGTAAACAAAAAACAAGCCCGTTTTTGAATTCGAGTGGAACGAGAATTTTCAATTTTGGCTCTGGAGGGGGGTTGAGGAGGTTCTGTCTGTGTGGTGTCGTACCTGGATCTCGATAACGGTTGGGCGGATTTTGATGCACGCATTTCGAACCGCAATGATCTAGGTGTAGTGACGGAGCCCGATTTTTGAATTTTTTCCCGTGGGAAAAATTATGGGGCAAAATGACGTCATTTTGGCCCGTTTTCCGGCCACCCCCTCCAGTTTTTGCGAATTTTCTCAATAAGTTAACGAGGTATCCGCAAACTAATAGGCCTATTCCATGTAGCTTTATCAGGGCTTTCCGATGATATGTAGCAAGTTTTTCAACTACTTCCTAATCTGGAGTCTATAAGCTTATAGTTGGCGCCAAATTTCATATTTGGTGAAAAGTCGTGGGAAATGCACCTAAATGTGTGCTTATTGTTGGTTTTAGTGTCGGATATGGGGTTTTCTGGGCCGACAAGCTCATTGCGAGTGTCAAAAATATTGTGTGGCAAATATTTTTCATACTTTTGCTTCGGGGGATTGTTCTCACCAGTCGAATTCTGGCTCGCAACCGAGCTTCACTAGTATATGGAAGTCACACTCCACCGGTATCCGGTCGTCCATTCCTTCCGTTCCCTACGAATTTTGCTGCATGATAGGCATTTTCCCAATTCCGTAAAATTCGGGCTGTTACATCTCTTAAAATTTTTTGAATTTATTGGACTCCTTACCTAGGGTAGAAATGTAAATCGCGTGGAAAGGTATATCTGTGTGAAATTTCGCCGTTAAATCCGTAGATGTACAGCCCGTTATTCGTTTCAGCTTGTGAAAATCTAAGATTGTTATAAAAATTAGCGTAAAATTTAAGAAAATTTCCGAAGGTTTTAAGATAATGCGTAGAAATTTAAGAAAATTTGCGAAAGTTTAGAGAAAATTTGTCTGATTTCCGAATTTCCGTAAAAATTTCATAAATTTCAGGGCAGAAGGGCGACTTAGTGTTGTATAATATCCGTGCACGCAAGAAAAACGTCATCCCTTTTTAATTATTTTCCGGATTTTTTGAAGTTTTCCCTTATGGCCTAAAATGTTAAAGTTCGGGTTTAGTTCAAGTGAAATTCTGTCTTTTCGTGTTATTTCGCGTTGGTTCCTTTCACATTGTCATTTTTATTACTATAGGTAAGAGTTATATTATAATTATTCATTCTTATATATATATATATAATATACTAGCACGTACCTCCAAGGGTTCACTTTAGATTGGTTAGCCCCAGGAAAGGGTCTGGCTGCCGGGGTGCCTGACCCAGGAGTTCCCTTGAGAATCATAGAAATATTTCAAGATTGGATTGGTTAGCCGTTCCACTTGGGTTTGAAAATTCGGAATTTTTATTCTTTGGATTCTGGTGTTAGGTTGTTTTGGCTTGGGTTAATTGGTGCTATTAGCGATTCTATTTAGCTAGTCTCAGATGATGTTATTCCTAAGGGATTTTGTGTCGCTTCCTAGTTGTTTCCTGCTCGCTTTTGCTGCTTTTCGTTGCCACTAGCCTTATTTAAGTCTCATTGGTAGTTTTCAGTTAGCTCTTGCATGAACATATTCGCTCGCGGTACCATCCTTGGCTTGCTCTTATGAGTTCGGTGTTGCTATTAATGTGTTAGACGTCCCTAACTAAACGGATTACCCACTCACGCAAGTTCCTCCGTCAATAATAGGACACCATCGGTTCGTCAAAGCGTGGCCGTTCCTGCCATTCCATATATGGCTCATCCCGTTCCCACGCCTCTGCGGCATGGAACGCGACTGGCCAAGATGGCATATAAACACTGTGAAAAGTGTCATGTTGTTGCCGATGGTTGGCCATTAATTGCTTGAGTTCGGCCGTCCAAGATAAAGCGTCCTGATTGGTGGCGGCTCATCGAGGTACTGGCGGCGCAATGATGATAGTGGTAGTGGCCGCGACTCGGCGGGCAAGTACTCCTAGGTGCCGCTTGAATTTGCGAGGGCAGGGACGCGTGGAGCAGCTCCATTGGCGCCTTGCGATGTACGTACTGGAACCCGCCGACGATGACGATACAGCTGGTTTGGGGTATTAGAATGGCATTGGTCAGCTGTAGCAGACGCACCATCGTGGATTCCGGCCAACCATTGACAATCCATTTGTGGTCAGCGGCCATTTCCAGAATTGGTAGCGCCAAGGCATCGCCTAATATGATTGTTTTGGGCCATCGCGTGTGGCCGGTGGCGTGGAAGTCCCGCACCTCCTCGAGCAACCTGCCCATGATGTTGTGGCAGCGTACCGGTGCCTCTTGTTGCTGTAGTTGCTGATTGGTGCGCCCGACGCACCAAAAAGCCTCCGTCGAGGCCTCCAGCAGCTGTTGATCATCGGTGATACGCAAAATTCGCGCATATTCCGGTATAGCGAACTTGCTGAGGAATATGGACCTCATGATGTGCTCGAGGAGCGGCTTGAGGCGCGCCTGGGTGATATGGTCGATGAGCTCATTTTTCAACTCCCGAGCTCGTGTCTTGAGTTGCAGTGGTGTGCCAGTCATGACTAACAACTCTCGAACGGCATCGGTCAGCTCCAATAGTGACAGCACCTGTATTTGGTAATGTTTCTCGACGGTTGACAAGGTGTTGCCGTCCTGGTTGAATGGAGCCGGTGCCTCGTGCATGTTCGATAATTTCAGCCATTCGGTGCCGTGGAACAAACACGTCACATATGGCTTGGCTAAGTCCACGCGGTAGGATGGGATTGCCGGGAGCTGAAACCAGGCCGACTCTGGCGGGACGAATGGTCCGACCACATTCACGCGCCCGCTAGATTGCCTGCGAGTCTTCTCAGTTTCGTCGCTGCGTCGTGATTGTGAGGTGCTGGCCATCTACAAGAATAAAGTTAAATAGATACTTGCGTTACCTTTACCGTCGGGCCACTATGTTTCGCTAGTCGCTCGCTGTTTGTGTCTTTATACTCTGCCTTATCAATGCTTTGCATTATTGATACTATCTTGCTTAGTGTTCCTGCTCGCCTGAAGCGGACACTTTCTCCCCCCCCTTGGTTGGTACGGCCTTACTTTTGCCAAGTTCAGGGCTCGGTTCAGGCAAACAGGTGAGCCTCGCCCATCCGCCAGAACATATCCGTACCCCGAATTCGTTATTCGGTCCACTCAATCAATTGTGGCCAAAATAGTGGCGATACCACCGATTCGGTCCATCGTTGCCGCTCCTCGCCCCGGTTAAACGGTCCGACCGTATCCCACGCTTCGACTCCCATGAGCGTCGTTGTCCAACTTCGCATGGTGACGCTGCTGAGGGCCTGGTGACATCATTGTCCTCTTGGCGACGAGTTCGTTGAGCCACATCGAGCTGGGAACGTTGAAATCGTCCCAATGGGGAGCCGGCGGAGTTATAATAACGGCAGAGTCCTCCCGAAGCCGCTGCTCGAGGACCATTAGTTGGCGCTTGATTCGTTTGAGGTAGGCGCCGGACGAGAAGGCATTGTTTGGCAAATGCCAAACGTCCCTGTAGCCGCCTATGATCATGACACAGTCGGTCTGCGGCGTCAAGAAGGTATTCGCCCAATGGATCAACGAGAACATATTGAGTCCTGACCGCGCGAAAATTAGCCAGTTGTGGTCATCGGCCACATCCAGCAACGGTAGAGCCCGTTCGTCGCCGACGACAATGACGCGTGGCCCCCGCACTAGATGGTCACGGTGGAAGGCCCGAATCTCGCATAACAGATGGCCCAACATGTTGTGGTACGCCGGTTGGTTTGCGCCACATTCGCTCCGGTGGACGCTGGTGCCCCAGAAACTGTCGAGCAAGTCGCAGAGAAGCGGACGGTTGCCAGAATCCTCTAGCTCTTCCCAGTACTCGAGTTCCTGGAATTTGGCCAGCAGAATCGAGCGCATTACATGCGACTGGTGCGACCTGAGCCAACGTTGAGTGTCCGCGGGCAGAGTGCGGAGGATGGCAACGCAGCGGAGTTGGACCTCTGTTGGTGAAGGGTGCTGATCCAACATCTCTGTGACGGCTGCGGTGAAACCTAACAACTCCAGAATCGTTAGGTAATAATGTTCAGTGGCGCTTGTGAGTTGGCGGCCGTTGTGCGCGAAGAGTTCTTTGGCCAACCCGGTCCAATTCGATCGCTCCGGTGCAACCGCGTCCCAAAAGCGTGGGCTGCTCATTTGATTTTGGGGAATGGCCGGATATCGATGTCTGTCGCACATTGCAGGTATGTACGGCACTCCCTGCGGAATTCTGGGCGCCTGGAGATCGTTGATCCTGTAGCTGCGCCGCATCTAGAATGGAGGAAGCACCAGTGAGTTTACACAATATGGATGAAAATTAGGTCCGCCTTAACTCTCATCCCTTTTCTTGGCTTTGCGGGGAATTTGGGTTCTACCTCGGGGTACGTGCTATTATGGCAGGCAATTCAGTCTACCTGCGGGTCCAACTCATCGGATTCGGATTCCTCATGGGGTGGTGGTCGAGGTACGCGTTGTCGTCATGCGGCGGCGTGTAATTCTTGGCTAGAGGGGTAACGCGAGAATGTAGTTGGTGGTAGGGTCCCGCCTGGAGAGCGCTCTCCCATTAAAAGTGGCCTTAGGGTCAGCATCGGTGCACTGGTCATTGAGTTGGTGACACTGGTAGATTAGGCGCGTGTAGCAGAAGCTAGCCTGGTTGAGGTTCCTGCACTATCGCTAATGGTTGTCCCTGGTTCGTGGAAAGTCACACGTCTGGGCCTGCGTAGGGCGTCTCCTACTTCTGCGTCTGTTGCTGCACCATATGGCCTAAAGACTCGGTCCCTAGCCTGGCGATGCAGAACATCCCTAGTTGGGGCCGTTGCATTGGTAGTACTGAGTCGTATTATTCCTGAGGAGGTGGTGGTGGCGGCTGTGGAGCTTATCAACTCAGTTATAGTCACCGTAAACGGTCTCGGCTGTTCCGCAGTGACAAACTGGATAGTGGAACCCCCTTGTGCCGATATGTTTGTTTCCGTTGAGTGGTCCGTCCGACAAGGGCTTTTCCTCGCTATTCCGGCGGTGCTCGTGTGCGAGGAGGAGTACTTAGGGTCACTGGGCGACCAGTTCCTCTCCGGGGTGCTGGTGCTTCACTGCTTCATTCTGCAAGTGTAAATTCGCTTAGTGAACCATAGGTTCCCAGTTGCGCGGTAGGCGTTCTGGAACCACTGCTTGATGTTTCCTGTCCTGCCTGAGTGAGCCGCTCGGCCGAAGATGGTTCCTGCGAGGTTCATCCGCTTCAGCTGCTCTCATGTCCACTGTCGTGCCCTCACTGGAGGTCTCCGACAAGTAGCTGGGCACTGGCGATCCTGGGGGTGGGTGAGGGATGGCCTGTTCACGAAAGACCCAATGGTGGGGAGACATAGGTCTGTCGGCGGCTGCTGGTGGAGCGCTATAAGGACGCATGGTGGTATAGTCGCCTATGGCTTGAGTTGAGATTTCCATTGGTGCGACAATTCGTTGGTTTGGTTTATTCAAACCCCTTTCTAGCACGGAGGCGCGTACTTGACTTAGCCAATCTCCTACGTTGGGAATTGGATCTAATGCCCTAAAACGGCTTAGTTCTATTAATGTGTACGACTGGCTCCATACCTTCCGGATTAGAGTGAATTCTTACGTGCATGCATGGCGGGGTGATTCCTAATATTTCGTATGGTCTGCATCAACGAGGCATGAGTTTTCTAGATGTTCCTGGTGTGGTATCGTGCCTATAAACCCAGACTAATTCTCCTGTTTGATAGCGTGGCTCGCGAGTTTGCCTATCGTATCTTAGCCGATTTAATTCTTGAGCGGCTTTCATTGATTGGTATGCACGCTCCCTAATAGAGGCCATCCAGCGCTGCGCGTTGGCCCTATATGAGTGAGCCCCAGTATATCCAGTGGCTGCACTATGCGTGTCGTATTCTCCGGGCAACCTAGGATAAAATCCATGCATTACCAAAAATGGTGGATATTTCATGGATGTGTGTACCGAAGAATTATAAGCCATTATGCAAAATGGCAACGGTACATCCCATGAATGGTGGTCGTCCTATGGTACACTTACTCGTAATAAATATAGTAATGTTCTATTTAATCTTTCCATCTCACCATTTGCTTGCGGATGGTATGCTAGGCTCATGTGCCGAATATCTGCATTTCTTGGCACAGCTCTTCGAACATGTGCGCGGTGAAGCACCTCCTTTATCAGAATACAACTCCGTGGGAGCTCCGTACCTATTGACTACCTCATATAGGAATATATGAGCGGCTGTGTAAGCATCCTAGTGCCTTATTGGCAATGCTATTGCGAATTTTGTAAATTGATCTATAAATGCAATGACATAGCGATTGCCTGCCTGTGACCTGACCTGGATATCAAGTATATCCACGAATACACGATACATTGGTTGATCTGCCAACGGGATTCTGCCCAATCCGGTAGTTATCCGAGAAATCGGTCCTTCGCGGCTTGGCATAGGGTGCATCGCTTGATCCAATGCTGTGTGTTTGTTCGGACATACCTTTCCAATAATAAAATTGTTTTAACTTTGCTAATAGCCGATCGCGGCCAGGATGCCTTGAGTATTTGCTGTACTCGTGTGATTGAGGCGCATAACTTGTAATTTATGTCCCCCGGTTGTAGTGGGCGCATATATAATATCTTGGTATCCGCAGCTATCTCAAAATAATGGGCCCGCATTTCTATTCTCAGCGCGCCTAATTCGGTCTTAGACCGGGTTTTGTTATATAGGTACCACTAAATTGGACCTAATTCTGGATCATTTCGCTGGATATATGGCAAGAGCCTCACTAAATTAAAATCTGGGAGGTCCGAAAAGAACGGTAAATATATGCTTTCATGAGTATCTTGGGCGTCCTCGATCCTGACAGTTGGTAATATTTCAGTTTCATAGTGCATCATTAATTTCGTGAGCCTATCAAATTCTTGTTCTGTCGGTAGTGTGGTTGCTCTTAGTCCCAATGTTTCTGATTCGGTGCGGAACGGTGTTTTAGGGCCTCGAGCCTGAGGTCTGCCTCCAGGATCCGAGATAGTTGTTGTACGCACCGACGTCACTGGTGTTTCTCCCGGATCCATCCTAATTGGAATAGCGCTTAGCGTGGCGGCTTGTTGCGTCAGCGCTGCTGTGGGTACTGTAGTTGCTTACTTACTCTCGGCCACTAGTTGCGATGGGATTGCTTCGGGATTTGCTTGGCCTGGGGGTTATTGGACTTCTTGTTATAGGAGTCGGCGCGCCCGTTGGAAGCGGTGCTACAGTACGTACGGGAGGTGCGATTGATCCCATGCTGCGCAGGTTGTTGGTGGGCGAGGTCCGGTGGGTCGTCCTCGACAGATCATGAGCACTTCGTAAGTGTCGCCTACTTCCTCAATTACAGATGGGTCGTGTCTAGGATCGCGTGATAGAGCATCTGCGTTGCTATTTTCCTTGCCTGGTCTATACAGTGTCTCGAATCCTCCAAACTCGAGTAATAGCTCACTTCGCCATTGGGATAAGCGTGAATTTCTGGGTGATTTATCAAACAGGACTTTAAGTGGTTTGTGGTCGGTCTCGACGTGGAATTTGTGCCCTACGAGGTAATGCTTGAAATGCAGTGCAGCCCACCTAATTGCGAGTGCGTCAGTTTCTATTGCGGGGTATCTGCGTTGATAATCGAGGAGGGCCTTGCTAGCGTATGCAATGGGTTTGATTCCTTGTTTAGTTTTCTGGGATAACACTGCACCCATTGCATATCCGGAAGCGTCCGTTTGCAGAATGAACGGCTGCGTGAAATCGGGGTGGATTAAGACGGGTTCATCTAATAATGCTTGTTTCAATTTCTTGAATGCCTCCTCATACCTAGGGTCCATTTGAATTCTATGTCCTTGCATTTCAATTCATTCAAAGGTTCACATATGTCTGAGTAATTTTGGATAAATTTATGGTAATACCCCACAAGTCTTAAGAAACTGTGGAGCTGTTTCATGGTCTCCGGACGTATAAATTCTATGGCTATTGCCTTATATGGGTCTGGTTTGACACCTTCAGTACTAATTATATGTCCTAAGTATTTGAGGCTGCCCCGCCAGAAGTTACATTTCGATGGTTTGAGTTTTAAATTTGCTTAACGGAAGCAATCGAAGACACGTATCAAATCCGCTAAATGAGCCTCGAATGATGGTGAGAAAACAAATATGTCATCGATGTATATTAAACATTTTCCAACTCAAGTCCTTTCAAAATCATTGACATGCAGCGTTGAAAGGCTCCGGGGGATTAATTTAGACCGAACGGTAGGACATTATATTCGTGCTGTCCGTGTACCGTCACAAAAGACGTCTTATCTTTGGTTTCGGGATCTAACTCTGCCAAAAGCCCTTGTTTAGGTCTACACTCGACATTAATTTCGTATTCCTGAGGCACCCTAGTATGTCATCTATGCGTGGTAGTGGGTACGCATCTTGTTCTGCTACCGTGTTGACCTTCCGAAAGTCGACACAGAGTCGGAGAGAGCCATCGCTCTTTGTTTTACGTACACTATTGGAGATCCCTTAGGTGAGCTCGATGGGGCTATAAGGCCCGCGTCTAACATGCTGTTTAGTTCCTCCCTAAGCGGTTCACGTAAGCAATGCGCTAGCCTATATGGCGCGTGCTTGATTGGTTTTGTATCCCCCGTTTCAATGCGGTGCCGATATTCAGTGTATCTTCCTAGATCAAAATCATGCGTGCTGAATACGTCTGCATTTTCAGCGATTGCAGTTTTCAATTGTTTTAACTCGAAGGGTGACAGTAACGTCCTATCAAAGTCTATTTTACTCAATACTGTTTGAGCCCGTTCGTGATCAATGGAGCGTTTGCCCGCTTCGATATGTTGGATAATCCTTTCTTTCAGGGTGAGCGGTTATATTATTTAGCTGTTTTGCCTCCTTATGTTCCTCGTATCGTATCAAATTATGATTTGTATCCTTAAGGAACTGTGTCGTTGGATTGATCATGGTCTCGATATGCCCAATAGTTTGCCCTGAGTATATAATGACCGGTGTGTTACCGAAATTGATTACCGCGATTGGTATAGTCCGCTGACTCCTGAGCACTGAGCACTAATGCGTGTGCCATCGCGATATCAGTCATTTCAGGAGCGGGGACGAATAGAGCTGGTGCTACACCTTATCAGCAATTTCGGGGATAGCGTTTATAAATGTTTCCGTATTCGGTTCAATGGTGGTGATCATTCTGCACATCACTGCTATTAAGAGTGGGTCATAGCGCTCTAAACCTGCGAAGGGTATTTTGGCTTCTTCCTCGTCTACTGCAATTTCTAAACAGCGCTCGCGAAAGTTGATGATGCACTTTGGCAGTTGTGACATGAAATTTGTTCCTAAAATGCAGTGGTATGGGGCGGTTTGGGCGACAAAGAACTCAGTCTGTACCTTAATGGGTCCAATTGATAAGGGTACTCTTATGCTACCGTCCAATGCTAATTCCTGTTTGGTGGCCGATACTATACGCGTTGAATCTTCTGGACGGGGCTGAAGGCCTAGCTTATTTACCAGATATTGTGATACGATAAAGACGTCCGCACCTGTATCCACCAACGTGAGGACAGGTGTCCGGTAGATGAAGGTGTTAATGAGCAACGGTGCGTCCATGTCTTGCAGCGCGTTGACTTGCCGGTGGTAGACTACTGTACGATGTCCCCTACGTTGCGCACGCTCGGACACTGCAAATAGTTCAGTAGGCTCTACCAGAACGACGCCTTCGTCCTCGTTGGTGGAGTTTATTCAGGCTGACCAACGAGGGCTCAGCGCTCGCAATTCCAGGTGTTCCGTGAAAGCGGCTGAGGTTGAGAGCGTTGGTCGAGCCGCGTCTGGGGTGCCGTACTCATTTCCAGTTTTGATACTCAATTCAAATCGCCTTGGGTCTGTCCGGCTGCATGGTCGTTGCTGCCACCAGCGCTGTAGGCGCCCCATTATGCACTTAGGGCAGAAACCGGCTTTCTTCCTAAAGTAAATTATTGCCCCTATGCCAACAACTACCAGCACAATGAGCATCCATAGTTAAGGAGCTACTCCAGTGGTGGTGATATATGGAAAGTCGATTACCTTCTTCAACTTCTCATCCGCTATTTGCTGGACTTGCACGGTCGTCGCGTTGGCGTGTTCTAATGAGCTCCAGGTGATCGGCCTAAGAGGGATATCTGGGAAGTCATGCACGGTGATGTTGGGTCCGATGTGAACGGTGACCTCTCGCGCATCTGGCGTACTGGCAAGCATTAGTGATCCGACCACTAGTTGGGTGTAGTTACCGTGCGACAGCCATATCACTCCATTTTCTGGTATCCTGATGGTTTCTCCACGGGTGACGTGGCTAAGGTGCTTTTTCTTGGAAACAACGGCTTTGGGCTCGGCGGTTCGAATCAACACTCCCTGAACGGTGGTGTACACGTCGGTATGGTTGACCATTGGCCCGACCAACGCGCTATTCTTGCATATATAGCGTCTGTCATCTGGAGCGTCTTCGCCCATGATGATCCAATCCTGGCAGCGTGAGGTATGATCGGTAGCCCATGCGTGAACTTCGCAAAAAGCAATGCCGGGTCGCGTGTTGCATGCGTGTAAAGGTTCAACACCTCATACCGCGCCCGTTCAACTCGCGTGGCGTATTCTGGCAGAGGTAGTCTCATGTGCGCACGACGCTCGGCTACGTTCCAACCAACGTTGTAGGTCCGAAAATAGGGCCAGACATCATCCGACGTAACTAATGGTACGTTTAAAATCAATGCAAACTTAAACGTGCCCAGGTCGATGTGTACCGGGTAAATCTGTCCAAACTGGTAGGCTAACGCCGGCTCACGTATTAATATAGTTTGCAGTATTCTCGGGTCCTTCTCGAGTAGACGCTTTAGTGTTGTGGCGTCCACCACTTTTGGTAACAGCTGCCCGCTCATCATGGCTTCCATGACGGCGTCAACCGAAGAACGTAGGTTGGTGCGGAACATGTGGTTTACCAATTCACGTTGGACCTCCGTAACGTAACGCTGTTCTTGGCACCTTACTTGTTCTATCATACTAACCACCTCCTGCATCTCATGATGTAGGAATGAGTAGAGTTCCTTGTTAGCGCGTGTTAATTTCATGATCGCTCGCGAGTTACCATAGGCTACATTGTAAGTATTCGCATTTCCTTAGACAGTGCGAGCACCTGTTTGTTTAGGTGTTAGTAAAAGCACCCTAGGAATCATGTAACGCCAGCAGCTCAGCTAATGCAGCGAGGAATAGTTTCTTCCGAGCCTTAGGCTCTTCGCAAAAATGAACGTTCGCTTCGCAGTACTCGCGCATTAAGGCCATGTAGTAGCTCGTGTCTAAGACGCCTTGATATGTGCTCCTTAGTTCTCGTTTCAACTCCTGAACTTTACATTATAAATCCGGCATGGTAGGGCAATTAGGGTTGGGACAGCAGTTTCCCAGGCATGGTTTACCTCTGGGGTGTACACACACCATGCCATACCGATTGCTTGCCTACTCGGTTGTAGCCCATCCAGGGACAATCGCAAAACGATCGGTAGGAAAGTGGATCACGAGGCGATTATTACCAGACCCTGCGGTTCTATCAATGTACCCACCTGTTGTTTGACCATGGCTCCTAAGCCTGCTAACTGGCCCGAAAATGGCGTGGCGATTGCCTGAGTTTGGCTTAGTTGTTGGAGGATAAGCAGGAAAAGCATTATTCTCACGAAGCTAATTCCTGGGCCGAACAAACTTACAGCTGCTGTATATCGTTGGCTCAGTATGTTTGAGAGGGGCCGTACCGACCTGGTCAGTGTTACTCGGCCACTCTCATTTGCGTCAATCTAGGGTTCGTTTTAGATCGTCATTGTCCAAGAGGGAGTCGAGTTCAGAAACTACGTCGTCGGAGTCGAGCAATGAAATAGCAGACAGGTTAAACTCGTCCTCACTCACGTCACTGCGCGATGTACTCAACTCACTCTCAAACTCCTCTTCGTCAATTAACGTTATGTCAGCGTCCGAGTCGACGGTTGTGCTTGCGTCCATGTCGTCGTTCGGATCAGTTTGCCAGATGTTCTGCGCGGGCTTGCGCAGCCACAGCAGTCTCACATATAACAGTTCCTCACGCTTTTGTTTACTACCTACTTCCTTAAAAAGAGCATTTGCCATTACTGCATATATGATGTGGTCGATTGACAGCACCGGTGCAATGGGACCGGGTTCGCCATATTCAGTAACGAGGTAGTCTAACAGGTAAGGTGCACTGGTCACAGTTTCTAACCATTCCAAGTTAGCATCCCTATAGTCGGTCAACTCGGAAGCTGTATGCAACCCATATGTACGGCTTGGTTGGACGGTGATGGTTCCGTTGCATCGAATTATTCCATATTCGGCGAACAAATTCCCGGTATAGTCCCACTCACCATGATAGGTGACAAACGTACAGCCGTTGGTGGACATAAAATTTGTGTTATGTTGTTCCTCCCACGCTTCGCATGTTCGAAGGACAGGGATCTGAGAACGGTACAGTTCGGTGATGGCCTCGGTAATGCTCATTGAGTTTAATACCCGGGCAACTAGTTCTAGTAAACCTTCAAGGTGCCTTACCATGCTGCTGCTGACGTGTATCCCTACCATAGTGTGCAGGAACGGAGATGCGAACCCTAACAGCCCAGACACAACGGCAGCGTCCCGCCGTCGCTCCAGTTGGGCCATTCCAGCCGCCCGATCTCTGAGCAGTTGGTGGGCACGACTAATCCGCTCCGACACAGCTATGACTTTTCGATAAAATAGGGCCCTTGCGAGTACCTTTCCTCTTCCTGGGCGTAGCCGAGGGGTATGGATGAATAGCGGGGAACTTTCCCGGGTCCCAAGGTTATGATCGTGGGCGCGAACTCGGACTCTGGACCCAACAATATCAAACGTTCCTCGTTGGGCAATCCCTGCAGAATTAGGGGCTCTACCTTTTCTTCGGTAGGACCCTTTGAAAATATCGTTCTTAGTGCTGAGTCAATACTGTGTTGTTTGTTGGCTTGCATGTTTAGTTGGTGCGTGGCCGGTTCAGGTGTTGCTATGTGATCGCTGACAAGTTCTGTGTGGGGTTCGCGTCAATGGGCTCCCAAATCGGTCTAATTCGCAGTGTTCTAGGTGTAGCCAGGGTTTGTTCAAAGACGTCCATCAGGTTGGCCGGCAATCCGGTCGTTCCATATCCAATTTCATTTACCAGTTCTCTACTTAGATGACAGGTTACTATTTCTGGTTGTGCTACTAGTTATTCCACAATTCGATTAGTTGCTCGGGCGTTTGCACTCGGTCCTAGTACTATGGGCGTCACAATCGTAATATTCGAGCTTACGCTAGTGGTTATTGGTTCCCTCGGTTCAGTATTAATTTCTGCTTGTTTCTTTGGTTCCAATCCCTTATCCTTACCACTTAAAATCAGGTTCACTGTTGCTCGACTACTATCATCTACACCAAAAATAACTTCGGCACTCGACTCAGTTTTGAGTGGCTCGGAACCCTTTTCGCTCACATGTCGCATAGTTTCTCTTCCCGGTTCTACACACACGCTGGAGGCGCCGGTTCCGGCCGACTCAGATTCAAACACGCACCTGTTCACCTGCCGGTTGGATTCACTATGCCACGACAGACGCAAACCGTAGTCTCAAACCCGGTCAGATCCCACGGCCCCTACACTCAAGGATCGGACTCGATACAGGTTCGACCCTACATATAGATTACAATTTTGAACGGAGGTCGGGCCATCAGGACGGCTCACTTCCCAACGCCTCCCTTCTCCTGGCCAGTGTCCTCTACGGTCTTCCCCGGCCTCTAAAGATACTAGGGCACACATACGCTTTCGAATTTTGAACGGAGCTAGGACAATCGGTCTGACCCGTGTTCCAAATGTCTTCATCACACCTGACCAGTTTCCTTTACGGTCTTCCCCGGTCGGTTGAAAAGCTACAGGGGCCTCACACGGCCGCCCTAAATTGGTGGGAGCCAGTTTAGTATCGGATGCATCCACTAGGTTCTTTGGTTTCATTTAGTTCCTTAGGTTCTCGGTTTTCTTCCACTAGGTTACTCGGTATTCCATTCCATCCGCTAGGTTCCATTGAGTTCTCAGTATCCGCTAGTTTCACAAATCCGCCATTAAGTTCCATTGGTTCACTATCCCTGCTGCAGGTTATTCTGGCTCCGCGGTTACATCATCGTTTGAATGAACAACTTCAACAACAACATTCATGCAGTTACACCATACTACACATATACAATTTTAACTAAGGCTAGGACTTTCGTCTCCATCGCCCTTGACCATTAACTGGTTTTTGTGAAATTTCGCGGGTTCACCAGGTGTTACCGTGCTGGCGTTAGAGCCATCGCCAGACACGAGACCCCTATTAATCGGCTCCCGACGTCTGAACGGCGTCTCTCTAGGTTACATTCCATTAGGTTCATTAGGTTCTCCATCCATTAGTTCCTTAGGTTCCACATCCATAAGTCCATTAAGTTTCCTCTGATATGCAGCCGCCTGAGATGGGTTACACGTGCCAGCGTTTGGGTTATTGCCAGACACGGATGCTCTATTAATCGGCCCCCGAGGTCCGAACGGCCATCTCCCATATTTCTCACTCGGCATATCAGGTAGATTAAGTTCCTTTGGTTCTATTGGATCCTTAACTCCTCCTCCCCTCTCACTCCTCTTGGTATCTCAGTTTCCATCACTTCGCGCTGACTACATTTAAAGGATATACACATACATCGGTTGGGTAACCATTACTCACAAGGTCATGAGTCACACCCTGCGCGCCAGGGGTCGGAGACAATGAAGCCGAGCGCCGTTCGGTTTTATAGTTAGCTTGTTCCTTACTACGCCCTACTTCTACTGTACTGCGTAGTTCGTTTTCGATTGCGTTGAATTCTTCATTGTCGCCCCACGACCTGGTCGCTTGCGGCAATACTCGTGCTGAGGTTTTATTTGTTTGCAATAGGTTCAATTGATATGGGGTTGGTTCGGGTTCAAATTCGTCCTGACCTTCGTTCTTCGCTTCAATGTTCGGGCTATCATATGCGTATATCGCGCTGTCTCTAGCAATCATTGCATTTATCTGTGCTGATCGGGCACTCAAACCAGCTCCCGCGCGTTCCTCTAAGGTTGGCATTTCGTGTCGCATGACATCTAGACGATGCGCGAGCTCGGGGTCAGCTGCTCGAGTTACTGACTTAACTCCTGCGTAGCGGCGACCTGATTGTTCATTTTGACTCATGGGCGCCTGTGAAGGCCTGGCTCGAGGGGCTGCCCCTATTTGATTAGGGTTCTTCTAGCCATTACTAGTTGCGCGCGAGCGGAATGGTGCTGCTTCGACTGACAATGGCTGTGATGGGCCGGAGTAGCTTGCGTCAGGTGCAGCATTGTAGTTATTATGGCAGTTGTTAGGTCTATTAGTATCGCGGCCGCGTGATCGGTTGTAATATTCGGTTCGGCCGTAGTTTCCGTATGTACTCGGAGCGGGTTCAGGGCGGTAATAGCCTTGCTGCCCGTAGCCTACAGGGCCTCGTTGGTGGTTCCATTCACCGCGTCGTGAGTATCGACCTGCTCCTCGGTGTTCAATTACTCGGTATCGGGGACGATTGCTATACTGCGGGGGTGCACTAGGATAATCGTTAACAGTTGGCGCGGGTACATTCTGCATGTAGCCTGGGGTTGCGCGTGTTGCCAAGCGGGTATACTCATTTTGTAGTGGGTCGTACATGTCCATTCGGTAGTACGGGCATTCCCGCTCAAAGTGTCCTATCAAACCGCATCGAAAGCATTGATTACCTATGGGTGCTGCTGGAATAGCGTTAGCGCCGGCTGCTGGGGTCACACTATTCTGCATCATCGCGTTTAGTTTGGTGTTGTTCGGTGCGTTTATCTAGCAGATCAATAAGCCGAGCGATTGTAGCATTGCTGCCAGCCGTAGTGCGCTTATTCTCATCTAGAGCTTCGCGTATTTGATCTACCAGTTGGGTATTCTCACCTCCTTGCGACACGCAATTTACTTTTTTGGACCGGCTGCTTTTGCGAACCGGTATTTCTACTACCTCCTTCTGGGACGGGACGTTAGAATAGCGTCCTCCTTATATTTGAGCTTATCCATCATGTGCTTAAAAGACGGATATGTTTTTCCTATTACACCCGATTTTAGTTCCCGTCGTAGTCCTTGTCGGAGGAATTTTTGTAATAATGCATCGCGTTGTTCACCTTCGACCTCTGGGAACGTTTTGTCTACGAGGTTTTGCAAGCCAAGTCCGTACAGGGTAACCGATTCGTGTTCTCCCTGCACTCGCATGCGTAGCGTTATTAAAGCGTCCTCGTCGCGTTGCGATGACGAATACATGAAACCCATGTTATAGCAAAGGGCTTCATAAGTTTGCTTTTGACAGTCGGGAAAACTTTCGTATATTTTGAGGGCTTCCCCCTTCAGTACAGTTGGAAAACACATTAGTTTCTGTTCCAGTCTCCACCCGTTTGGGTCAGTTAGGTTGTCATAAGTAGCCAACCAGGCTTCGAAATCCTGTCCGTCGACTCCTGAAAACGGCGGGATATCACGTACTTGTATTATGAGGGCCATCGTTGTTCATTGCGTCAACTGCTGCAAAATTGCAACTAGAGGGTCCCCGAGACGGTGGGGCTCGGTCCATTTGTACTACCAGCCGTAGTGGTAACGCCACTGCCTACATTTGTTGTTCCCGTTGCGCTACTTATTGGCGTTCTATTTGCGCTCGCTGGCAATGACATTTCGATTCCGAATTCGATTATCAATTCCTATTTGTTTTGAGTTTGTCTGGCATCCGTGGTCCCAGTCCGAGGTGGGTACGGATGATAATATATGTAACGCGAGATATATGTGTTTACTTTAATAGCAGAATTACTACTGTTTAGCACGCTTCGAGTTCACTGTTATACTCGTGTGCCTATTCCTTAGATATGTATCTGGTAGTGTGAACTTTTCGCTTCGCTTAAAGTTAGTTGGCTAGTTCAAACGATGTTACGGAGCTTATCCGTCACAAATTTTCTTAAATCTTCACCTCTCGCATACGGCTCCTAAACTAGGATTACGAAACAGTTGCCTTTCGAACCTTCTCCGTTGTTCAACGGCGCTTAGCCTCAGTCAGTTAAGGCTTCACTGTCTATTGAATGACGAGTTCTTTATAGTCTTCACTATACAAATTGTCTTATGCTGTAAAAGAGTTTGGGAGCTAAATTATGGCGCCTCTTAATTGCAGAATATCCCCGGTCTAAAATGGCTCTGAGCTCTTTATTATATTAGACAATCAAAGCGTAATCAATCTTCACAAGTTGGAGCATATTGGTCCCTCTCCAGTAGGGGTCGGCTTTTATTCTTGCTCCAATATTCTATCCCGAGCCCGCACACTCCGGGCCCGACGCCTAAAATTGTTGCAACAAATTGCCGTGTTGATCACCACCGAAAACAATTCTGTTACCTGGGCAGCACTTTCACGGGATCAGGGGATTGCGATACCGAGATTAAAAACCGCATAAACCGTGCTAGGTCAGCCTTTGCGGGCCTACGGCATGTGTGGAACTCGGCAGACGTGTCCGTTGCCACGAAAGTTCAGATATATATATAATGCTGTCATTCGACCGATTTTGTTATACGCCTGCGGAACATGGACAGCGAAGTCACCTACTCAGCAACAGATCAGCACGTTCGAGAACTTCCGTCGACGCCGGATTCTAGGCGTAACAAAATTCGATCTCATCAGGAACGAAACCCTTGGTCGAAGAGTTGGTCACCAAACCGAGCTGTCGACACTGCTGAGCAGGGAGCGTTTACGGTTGCATGGCCATGTTCTGAGGATGTCTGACAACAGGATCCCGAAGTCACTGGATAAAGCAACGTCTGGACCCGACCGCGCGGAATATCTCACGAGATCTGGCGACGTCAAACAGTCAACGATTGTCACCAACATTTTCGATACGTGCCGCTACGCCAATGGCATCAATACTCGATGTCGCATATCGAACCAAGTACAGCGAACAGGGAAGAGTGGCGACGAGCGATCAGCATTGAGGCTTCCACAACCGTGGGGCCAGGTGAATACCAGGGTAGTGTCGACAATAGTATAGTGTAGACTACACCAAAATTATGAAATGCAAGGTACCATTCACGCCGTACTATTGTTTGCACACCTTTATAGTGTTGTCGGACCTCATACATCATTTATTTCATTATATATATCGTAGGCATACATCGTACACCAATAAATGGTGTGGTCTAGACTATTTGGAACAAAACTTCTGTATGGGTAATCTTTTCATGACCGCCGCATACACGGCTTTCGTGGTCATTACCGGGCAGCCGACTGCTTTCATTGCGAGTGATGAACACCCGTTCTCAATATACTAAGGCTTTAGCATAGCCTTCAAATTTTATATAACATACTTAGTGTAAGTCGAGGAACTGCCAACCCCGCACTAAGCTATGTCATCTGCTTACGATATTACGCCCGCGATTTAAACGTGACACAGGCCGCCAAGTACATTATCTGACATTTGCGCTAATTATATGGTCTTGAATGGTATTAGTCTAACTACCGACTGTATTTAGGTGCATCAAAATTGAATAAAATATACTTGGGAAGGAGGCGGCATATTACACGTTCGCGACAATAGCTAATTTGTCGTGATAACCCTCTAGAGAATGGGGCGTTTGACTCCTTACTATTGAAAGGGCATGTCCAGGTGTGTTGACTAGTGGGTCAAACGATGTTCAATGTGCGTAACGGCAAAAACCGAGCTGTTAATCCCTGAGCTAGGCTAGATCGTGTACACATGGCAGACCTACATTGGTCTCGTATCTTCGTTGATATGCTGGACATACAAATTAGAACATACAATGATAATCGATATCTCTTAGCATATACAGATCAATTTTCTAAATTTGTCAAGCGTGTCGTTCTAGTAAAGCGGAAAATGCACTCAGACATAATCGTAGAGCCAGGGAACCACAATAGGAAGTGGGCGATCGAGTATGGACATATTAGCACAACACTAAAACCAAACATAGCTGGAAAACTAACACTTCGGTGGTGTGGACGTATCAAGTTATAAAAATATTACCACCATGTTTACGGGTAAGACTTATAAACCATCCTAATGCCCGTACGCAACGAGTACATAGAGACAGGGTCAAACCATGTTTTAAAGAAATACCAATGACCCCAATGCACAAGGCCGGCTCGCTTTAGTATTCATCCTTCAACGCTTGAAATAAATTTTCAAGAATCTGGATAACAGATTATTGCAAATATACATGAAATTGAACCAGCAAATGCAATGGCAACGCTAACCATACGAGTACCACCTAATACTCACACTTCTGACCATGATAGTTCTGAGATAGAAGAACCCAATGATCAGGGATTTTACTAACAAGCATATGTGCAAATAGAGGCAGAACAGGCTACGGTTAAGCCTATAGAATTCAGACCTGAGCCATACAATCCAAGACCTATAACGCTACAGGAAATTAGATCGCAACAGGGATTCTGATTCTACATGACCTACTATTGCTCAGGAGCAACTAGCTGAGAACGAGGATATCTTATACAGACTGGAAACAGGAAAACGAGACTCGCTGGCTAAGTATGGCCCACATACTGCTACTGTTACAATAACTGAAAAGCGTTGACACGGGAATAAGATGTGCAACTTAGTGTATACCTGCCACATATAGGGGTTTTTTGGTTACACAGTACAGGCATCCAACTGAGTATTTCTTTCAGATTGTACCCAGAAGACCGACGGGAGGAGTGTTCATACCGGGACCTTACAAGTACTCTGACCTAAGACACGCACCATTCTCACCTCTAGGATCACCCACCATTATGGTGGCAAACTCCCGAAACGTCTCATGACTGATATACTAGCTATTTATATGTCAACGTCAACTCTTCCACCACTAACAACTGAGACATTGACGCTAACTTATCATAGGACACAAGCATATTTTAAATACTGTGTTACGTGAGCTGTAAAGTGGATAAAACATTCACGTGATTACACCTTCGTAGCGTAAACATGATACATCATAGTAGTAGTGCTCTTTTGTTAAATCGTTTGTTGTACCCTTCTTGCATTGTGTTATTTTGCGTGCGATGTGAATGCGATCATACGGCGTCGATTTTCATGTTAGCATGTAAATGTCTATTATAATTCATGCTCGCATGTTAATGGAACAACGCTACATGCCATACTAGGGATTTTCAACGTATGGCAACCGTTCGCTGGTAGTTTAATAATTAAATATCAGGCTATTTGGTTAGGCCAAAAATATTTTCATCAGCTGGTTGCAGTACTGCCATGAAAATAGTACTTATGCGTTAAGCTTCCACGTAATAAATCCAGTTTAATCGATCACGTTAAAATATTTAAATAATACACATTTTACGTCTTAAAATATCGCGTTAACTGTCGTTTCCCTAAAACTGCGTCTCGATATGAAGGTATGTTATAGTATGCAAAGTAGAAACTTTAGCATTAATTGCAGAACAGACCACATGACAGAAAATATAACGCAATCAACCGTGTACTTGGCATAATCTATGTTTTGTACCTCTGTGTTGTTAAAACTAAACTCTTTTAAAATGTAAAATAAAATTGCTATAATTTTGCGTTAGTTGTTCTTATGGATTTTTTTTGTTACTTTTTCATTTACAGGCCTTTGGTGCTATTTTTGACATTTGCATGTGCACGTGTAATGTTTTGAAAGTACCTCATTGTATGGATTATATTTACGCAGGTTTAGACACAAACTATTTTTGTTCTGCGTTGAAAACTAGTTGCTTCTTCAGACATTTTGCTTATCTGAACTAGTAACTTGGTGATATTTCCAGCCTCGCATCCACATACATTTCTTACATTTAGGACAGTGGTCATTCCCATCGCGCTACAGTACCTTAATATCTTAATTATGAGCACCCAGAAACAGTGAAGCAAACATTATCTGAACTATGTGTACACGTAACCTTACTTAACAAACTTTTCAATTCGAATCATTTTACAAATTATGTTCGTGTTTATTATGAAGTTTTAGAATGACAGCTCCCTATTGTAACAATGCGAAAATGATAAAACTGTAAAAGTCAGATGTTAGTTTCAGTTTTTTGGTGACATATACGTCGATTGAAGTCATGACATGTTTGCAAGCATAGTAAGCTGTGTTCAACTCATTTTTCAAGTAACTTTTCATGATACCAATTCATATGCATCTCAAAACGACCAAATCACTTTTAAATACAAACATAACTCAATGCAGCTGCATGTAAAAAATTTCGATCAAACTTGGGACTTATCGTAATATATATGTAAAAAAGATGGTCATGTATATATCATCGAGTGTAAATCATCAAACTCAATGTGATCATATTCCGGAGACGTAATTTTTTGATTTTCTGTCGGCATCTGGATACTCTGATCTTTGAAATCATCAGATGAATAGCGTTTTCCAGCAAGCACTCTGCCTTTCATTGACCGCATTGCGCTACATCCGGCGTCATACTGACTTTGGAATATAACTAAAATGACTACTATAACTACGAAAGTTTTAGTAGTCATGTTATTTTTAATTACAAATGTTTTATTAGTAGATTAATTAAACGCTTAAACAGAAAATATATACAACTGCGACAGAAAGTTACATAAGCTGCAGATTAATCAGTCCGCATTTGTTCATTTTAAATTGAGAAGTTTCGGATGGTTACATAGAATTTACCAGTACGAGAATTTGTAACCCAATTCCACACAAACAGAGAGAGCATGAATAACACTAAAGAGCTAAATTAACCATAATAAATTTTTAAGTACATAAAATTTATACTTAAGGAACTAAATGACCACTAATAAATATTCATCACGGTATGAACTTGAACCTATATATCGTGCTTTACAAATAAGTTTGATTACATAGCTAGATTACATACCTATGCCCTAGGTCCTTACAAACATAAATTATTTAATAGTTGCAAATGCTATTATTTATCCCAGAGCCGAGCAATACGTTGTTTTTTTTTTTCCCTGTACTTCGTTCAGTTACGTATTGCTCGGTCTGGGATAAATAATAGCATTTGCAACTATTAAATAATTTATGTTTGTAAGGACCTAGGGCATAGGTATGTAATCTAGCTATGTAATCAAACTTATTTGTAAAGCACGATATATAGGTTCAAGTTCATACCGTGATGAATATTTATTAGTGGTCATTTAGTTCCTTAAGTATAAATTTTATGTACTTAAAAATTTATTATGGTTAAATTATAGCTCTTTAGTGTTATTCATGCTCTCTCTGTTTGTGTGGAATTGGGTTACAAATTCTCGTACTGGTAAATTCTATGTAACCATCCGAAACTTCTCAATTTAAAATGAACAAATGCGGACTGATTAATCTGCAGCTTATGTAACTTTCTGTCGCAGTTGTATATATTTTCTGTTTAAGCGTTTAATTAATCTACTAATAAAACATTTGTAATTAAAAATAACATGACTACTAAAACTTTCGTAGTTATAGTAGTCATTTTAGTTATATTCCAAAGTCAGTATGACGCCGGATGTAGCGCAATGCGGTCAATGAAAGGCAGAGTGCTTGCTGGAAAACGCTATTCATCTGATGATTTCAAAGATCAGAGTATCCAGATGCCGACAGAAAATCAAAAAATTGTACATCTACGGAATATGATCACATTGAGTTTGATGATTTACACTCAATCAATCTATGCATGACCATCTTTTTTACATATATATTACGATAAGTCCCAAGTTTGATCGAAATTTTTTACATGCAGCTGCATTGAGTTATGTTTGTATTTAAAAGTGATTTGGTCGTTTTGAGATGCATATGAATTGGTATCATGAAAAGTTACTTGAAAAATGAGTTGAACACCAGCTTACTATGCTTGCAAACATGTCATGACTTCAATCGACGTATATGTCACCAAAAAACTGAAACTAACATCTGACTTTTACAGTTTTATCATTTTCGCATTGTTACAATAGGGAGCTGTCATTCTAAAACTTCATAATAAACACGAACATAATTTCTAAAATGATTTCGAATTGAAAAGTTTGTTAAGTGAGGTTACGTGTACACATAGTTCAGATAATTTTTGCTTCACTGTTTCTGGGTGCTCATTATTAAGATATTAAGGTACTCTATAGCGATGGGAATGACCACTGTCCTAAATGTAAGAAATGTATGTGGATACGAGGCTGGAAATATCACCAAGTTACTAGTTCAGATAAGCAAAATGTCTGAAGAAGCAACTAGTTTTCAACGCAGAACAAAAATAGTTTGTGTCTAAACCTGCGTAAATATAATCCATACAATGAGGTACTTTCAAAACAGTACACGTGCACATGCAAATGTCAAAAATAGCACCAAAGGCCTGTAAATGAAAAAGTAACAAAAAAATCCATAAGAACAACTAACGCAAAATTATAGCAATTTTATTTTACATTTTAAAAGAGTTTAGTTTTAACAACACAGAGGTACAAAACATAGATTATGCCCGAGTGCCACGGTTGATTGCGTTATATTTTCTGTCATGTGGTCTGTTCTGCGATTAATGCTAAAGTTTTTACTTTGCATACTATAACACTACCTTCATATAGAGACGCAGTTTTAGGGAAACGACAGTTAACGCGATATTTTAAGACGTAAAATGTGTATTATTTAAATATTTTAACGTGATCGATTAAACTGGATTTATTACATGGAAGCTTCAACGCATAAGTACTATTTTCATGGCAGTACTGCAGCCAGCTAATAGAAAATATTTTTTGGCCTAACAAAATAGTCCCTGATATTTAATTATTAAACTACCAGCGAACAGTTGCCATACGTTGAAATTCCTTAGTCTGGCATGTAGCATTGTTCCATTAACATGCGAGCATGAATTCTAATAGACATTTAAGTGCTGACATGAAAATCGACGCCGTATGATCGCATTCACATCGCACGCAAAATAACACAATGCAAGAAGGGTACAACAAACGATTTAACAAAAGAGCACTACTACTATGATGTATCATGTTTACGCTACGAAGGTGTAATCACGTGAATGTTTTATCCACTTTACAGCTCACGTAACACAGTATTTAAAATATGCTTGTGTCCTATGATAAGTTAGCGTCAATGTCTCAGTTGTTAGTGGTGGAAGAGTTGACGTTGACATATAAATGGCTAGTATATCAGTCATGAGACGTTTCGGGAGTTTGCCACCATAATGGTGGGTGATCCTAGAGGTGAGAATGGTGCGTGTCTTAGGTCAGAGTACTTGTAAGGTCCCGGTATGAAACACTCCTCCCGTCGGTCTTCTGGGTACAATCTGAAAGAATTCTCAGTTGGATGCCTGTACTGTGTAACCAAAAAACCCCTATATGTGGCAGGTATACACTAAGTTGCACATCTTCTTCCAGTGTCAACGCTTTTCAGTTATTGTAACAGTAGCAGTATGTGGGCCATACTTAACCAGCGAGTCTCGTTTTTTTGTTTCCAGTCTGTATAAGATATCCTCGTTCTCAGCTCGTTGCTCCTGAGCGATAAGTAGGTCATGTAGTAAATCAGAATCCCTGTTGCGATCTAATTTCCTGTAGCGTTATAGGTCTTGGATTGTATGGCTCAGGTCTGAATTCTATAGGCTTAACCGTAGCCTGTTCTGCCTCTATTTGCACATATGCTTGTTAGTAAAATCCCTGATCATTGGGTTCTTCTATCTCAGAACTATCATGGTCAGAAGTGTGAGTATTAGGTGGTACTCGTATGGTTAGCGTTGCCATTGCATTTGCTGGTTCAATTTCATGTATATTTGCAATAATCTGTTATCCAGATTCTTGAAAATTTATTTCAAGCGTTGAAGGATGAATACTAAAGCGAGCCGGCCTTGTGCATTGGGGTCATTGGTATTTCTTTAAAACATGGTTTGACCCTGTCTCTATGTACTCGTTGCGTACGGGCATTAGGATGGTTTATAAGTCTTACCCGTAAACATGGTGGTAATATTTTTATAACTTGATACGTCCACACCACCGAAGTGTTAGTTTTCCAGCTATGTTTGGTTTTAGTGTTGTGCTAATATGTCCATACTCGATCGCCCACTTCCTATTGTGGTTCCCTGGCTCTACGATTATGTCTGAGTGCATTTTCCGCTTTACTAGAACGACACGCTTGACAAATTTAGAAAATTGATC